>WAAD01024377.1:0-17454 GCA_013389945.1 Fregata magnificens
AACGTAGGCATACTTTTAGATTAGGAAGATCTATTGAGTTTCTGCAAGTCTTAAAAATGTATTAATCTGTCTACCCCAAATTTTTGCTTTGAGTTTTTAGTCAACTCCGAATATGTAGGGTCAAGAACTGCTTAGAATATCACTGTTGTTATCTGGGGACTTGAGGGATCATACTGCCGCTGGGCCACACGTGTGCAGCATGACTTTAATGAGCCTATCAAATGACGCATCAGTGTGGTTTTACATGGGTGTCAGTCAGATCTCTGATGCATTGGGTCACATCAGGTCTGANCAGTCAGATCTCTGATGCATTGGGTCACATCAGGTCTGAGCTTAATCAGGTCTGAGCTTAATGTGATCTAGTGAAGACCAGCTAAATCAGTTCCATGTGTAGTGTCAACAGTCAACAGCTCTTACTAAAATAGTAACTTTGTTGTTCCAGAAAGCAAAAAAAACCTCAAAAATCAGGGAGAAATACTAAGTTTTTGGCAGCATTAAATTCCTAAGGACTACTCTCCATAAATAAAGTCACAAAAAGTACACACCTCATTAGATTCCATACAGATTGCAAAGCTAGCTATAATGTAAAAACAGGCAGACAGTCTGTCTCAATATTATTACAGGAAGGCTTGGTTAAATTAATAGCTTCTCATTGATTAAAAAATCTTACATTTTACATGTTCTTAAGTTGGTTCCCACCATTACCTTTCAATAACAGAATACGAGTCTTTGGAGAAATGTGGTTATATCGAACTACTGTATTGAAATACAAAGGTAGGCAAAATAAGTTGTTTACATTAGCCTATCATTGTTTCCTGTCATAAAGTTCCATCCACCTGAAAGAAAAAGACAATCCCATCAACATGTCCTAAGAATTTGCTGTTTGTTAATTTTTGTAATATTCCTAGCCTGTTAAAAATATAGTTAGTTTGGAATGGTCACAGAGCATGACTCCACCAAATCATTTCAGTCATAACCCCAAGAGAGAAATCTTTATGTCCATGTAGCTTTTGTCACTGAATATAACTCTCAGCTTTTGCCCTTTCTTAATTACTGTACTAAATCCAACTAACAATGTAACACAGGGTCTGATCCACTAAAGTGCTTTCCAAATCACCCTAAGGACCCAAGGTATGAGTTTGATTGCAGAGTTCTTTGCTACAGTGAGTTGTTTGATGCCAGTCATACTATGAACACTCCATCAAAACTGCTCTGAGAGCTTCTACATAAACCTATTCAAACATATTTCATTGACATGCAATGTTGGAAGACTTTTCTCAGTGCCACAAGTTCATCTAAGCTTAATTGAAGTAGTACAAGCCCGTAGCAATCTTTTTTTAAATGTAAGGTGTTGTGATTGATTGCTCTTGTTCTTTTCTACTTGTGCAAACTCGATCTGCACCACAGCCATTCTTATGGGTCAGGTGTTCTGCCAGTCAAACAGCAAAGGAGGGATCATATCTCCAAGCATGCTAATAGACTAAGATCTGTGTTTCAAGAATCATGTTGCTTCTTGTTTTAGTGCAGTACATACGTAGTTTTCTCCTTTCTCAGCAGAAACACTGAATGAAGCAGTATGTTGTTGGATGCATGGCAAACAAATGGAAGCTGCTTCAGCTCCTATGGTGTGGCTGGGATATTGGGGTGTGGAAGGGAAGAGACAAGGAGGTTGACTTTATGGGGGCAGGACAGCTGGATGATTTTCCTGTGTCTCAGACTTTGAGATGTCAATACTGATTTCAAACAAACTGATTTTGTAGACTTTGGTTTTGAGGACACTTCAGGGATTCATTATTAGAACAATTGAACTGGCTGGCTGCATGTTTGTTGTTACCTCTGAGAAGACACAGTAAGGTAGTAAACAAATGCATAACCACTTCTAGCTGCTCCTCAGATTAATTATCTGCATGGTTCATGTAACTAGTCTTTGAAAATACAAACCTCAGCATCACCTAGAGAAGATATGTGCTTTTACCAGTGGAGCCTTCACTAGAATATTGTTTAGCAGATTAATTTCTCATTGGAAAAAGAAGAGTCCATACGTTAACTGAGTCCATTTTGTTGCCTTGCAACTCTGCTTTTCATACATCATATCATTTTGTAAAACTCTTTAGGGAAACACTGTCTCCTTATATTGGGTCACTATCCTATTTTTCTCTGTTGACCACAGTGGTATGTACATGGTGTGGAAGTGAGACTTTTCTTTCCCATGAGGCTGAGCCCCTTCTAAGTTACAGGGGTCAAGCTGCATGTCCACTTCCAGCTCTTCACCTCATTGGCCGTGTGTTTGCTGACTCTTCTCTTTTCCTTCCTCTGCTTTTAATTCATCAGCGTCCTGCAGTGCAATGAAAAGATGTTGCTTGGTTCTCAATGAATTCTGTGGAAGTACCAAAGGGAAAGAGTAAGCATCTATATTTGGAATAAACACAAACTATTATTAGACAGAGTTTTTGGAAGTAGTTGTAATTTATCTGCTATCAGGAGCAATAGAAAACCATATGGATGATAAAAAACATAACCAGGGCAAGGTCCTTCCTGTGTCTGTTGACAACTAATATGCACCAGGAGGGCAGTGCCATATGTTTGCATGTACGTTACCGCAGGGGGCAGTGACATATGTTCACACGTATGTCACCCCTCTGGCCTGCTGTCATAAGGCTGTTTCCCAAGGGGTATGCTGCCTTGAAAAACAGAAACAAAACCCACAAATGTGAGTCTCCTACATTTTCTTTGTCAGCAGATTCTCTAAGACCAGCACTGCATTGGCGAGCAAACAGAACAGCTGCCTCAAAACAACAAAGGCTTCTATAGCCCTCTCTGATATCCCTTCAAGGTAGTGAATGGCAAAGAAGGAAAATGCAGCCACCCCGCTAGAACAGTCACACCTGCTAGAACAGTCATACCTGCTGAAATACTAGACCTGCCAAAAACCCTGAGGATGGTAAACACTTACTCCTCCCAAAATATTTCATGGACTGTCCTTCTCTTCACTTCCTTAGAGGCTGGACCCAGCTTCACATCACATCATAAGCAGCTCTTGGCAGGATTAAAAAAAAAAGTTTGAGTATAGAGGAGTGCCAAAGTGAGAATCAAAAAGTGTTGTTCACGATACTTTCTCCTGTAGTTTTTGTGGATTAGAGATGAACAGTACTATTAGATTATATTGACCATTCCCCTGTCAGTGCAAAATTTTTCCTTGCAATGTAATTTCTAGTGTTTTGTTCATTCCATTTAGTACTAATCCAAGCAGATAGCCTTTCTGTTGTATCTCTTGGGAGACCATTTATCCCTCAATCCACTTATTCCACTATTAGGTAGATTTTCTGAAATTTGCAGTGTATTTTTCTTTGCTTAATTTCCTTCCTCTCTTTAATTATCCCTTTTGGTGCAAATGTGGCTCATCTTTATATATTTGCATTCTCTCAGAGGTCATCGAGTCTGGTGCACAGAGAAGGAATGCAAACTGCAGTGTGAAATTTGCTTCTAGAAACGGGTAACCTGCAGGACATTTTGTGTGGTCTCAGATGACTTGTGACTACAAAACATTTTGGATGCATCTGTTAACTAAGTCTTATTTGGTCTGGGTCTGTTACATTATTTAGATTTGAATACTCGTAACCATTTCAAGGGCTCTCAGTGAAAGTTTTAATAGAAACATACAAAGCTGCTTCCCTGTTTTATGAGGAAAATCCCTAAGTGGAGAAAAATGGTGAGAATCTTGCTTACTTAAGAGGGCAACTCTGGGTTAGCCAAACAAAAATTGCATCCCCTTTCTCTGAACTGTGCACTCTTCAAAGCCAAGTCTAACACTTCAGCATCTGATGGACTTTATTTTCCTCTCCATGATTCATAGTGAATGAAACTATGGTTGTCTTGCACTTTTGTAAAGATTTGGGTGTTCACTAGTGTGTTCAATGAAAGGGCTATGATTTTGGCTTGCCTTTTTCCTTTTCTAGCCATTTATCTACCTTGTCTCTGTCTTAGTCTTCTGAAAGCAGAATTACCCTTTTCCTGCACAGCAATTTCACCTCCTCCAGTGTCTGGAAGCTTCCCTGTGCTTTAGACAGCTGTGTTTATAGCTCCAGCACCTCTCAGACAAATTCAGCAGGAGGGTCTGAAAGAGGCAGATAGCTAAGGCATATCCAGGGCATCATCAGAGGCTGGTGTCTGGGAAAAGAAAAGCAAATTGAGTAGAAGTAAGTCATGGGGAGGGAAGAGAAACCATGATGGGTTAGGTGGAGAGATTTTTCCTGTCTCCAGGAGTAACTAGTTCTGCTCAGGATGGAAATTTCTGGATTATAGGATGTGGCAGGCAGGAGAGAGTCACAGCAGAGAGGCAGGCTTTGCGTCTCAAGAAGACAGTTGGAGACCACTGAGAGAAGCAATGATGAAACAGTGCTGGCTTCAGAGGTGGCAGAAACAATAAGTTCCCAGGGATCATAGGCTACTGTGCAGTTTGCTGCAAATCAAAAAGCCACCAAGTTGACTGAAATCAAGCTGCGAAGCACTTCCCATGCAGGGACAAAGTAATCAAGGAGACATTTTGGCAGAGATTTCTTTATAAAGCTTTTGCTATTTCTGTCTTTCCTAGTCAGCCTGAGTTTTCCACTACTTAAAATCATATTGACAAAAAAAGAAAGAAAAAAAAAGAAAGAGTATTCTCCTTTATACTAACAGAAAGTCTAGATATTTGAAGTTGTACATGTTTTTGGTCTTCTCTAGGGATCTCACCATAAGAGAAAATTCCTGAGCTCCAACTCAAGGAGTTCTAATCCCAGGACCAATACAATGGTTTTACCTCATGAAGAAATAATATTTCAATCCAGTAATCATTTGGAATTCATTTTTTAATTTATATGCCTTTTTTTTTCTTTTTTTACATTTTGTTCAGTGTTATCGAATAGAGCTGAAATTGGTACTCAGCTTTCTTTAATCACCACGTGGTTACGATCACATTAGCTAGCCTAACAAAGTAATATATATCTTTCATTCTTTCTGCAAAGGACAAACAATGTAAATTTGGTCCCCAAAATTTTGGTCTTGTCATCAGCTTAAATGAAACAGTATTTTACCCCAGCTAGTTACTATCCTACCTGCCAGGATACTTTACTTTTTGTTCACACTCCTACATTTGTCGGGTTGTAGGTCATTGGCATCAGACTTAGCTCAAAATACTGACAAAGTTCTTGCCTCACTGTGCCATAGGGTTAAAATTCTTCACACAAAATTAGGAAATACTTTCAAAAACAAATAGATTAGACAAAGCTGTAATTGCCTCATAGATATTCTACAACAGGAAGAAAAGTCTGAACTTGAATAAATTATTTATTCAAAGTAATTTGCTTCATGAAATAAAGTAGGTTGGAAATAGGGATCAGAAATCAGTAAAAGTAGTTGCTGGCTAAGGACATAAACCCAAAGAAAGAAGAGAAGAATACCCTTGTTCATGCAAATGATTGTAAGGGGGTGCAAATTGGACAGGAGTAAACAGGTGGGGCAATTAAGATTTTCAGTGTTGTGGCCAAAGACAGTAATCTAAAGAGTCACAAAAAAGGTTTGCATTTATTAACTTTATTTAAAGGTATGTTAAAAAGCCATGAGAAAAAATGAGAAAAAGCCTAAGAAAGCACTGAAGAAGATGGTAGTCATATTAGCAGTCATGCAAGATAATTATGACAGCAGTGTAGGTCTGCACACCAGTATTCTGAGATATTAACTATGATATATAACTTGAGATATAACTTTGAGATAACTATGTTAGTTTACCTAACATACCTTTCTGCCAGTGGAACGTTGTTCCTTCTTTTATGCTGAATAGAGAATTGGTTATGAACGCCACAATCAAGATAATCTATGAGATCTTCCCTTTCTTACCTATGTTATGGATTTAGATTTTTGTTCGGGTGTATGCATTTCTAACAAATGGTAAAAGCTGATATTTCAAAGTATTTGTTTTGTGAATGTATGCTATGAACAGAGCATTGTAATTTATTATTTTTATAACCTAGTCACTAGAATGTTATTTCTGCTTCTGCAGTGCTTGCACTTCCTACTTTTGCTCATGTAGATTTAAGCCTCCATGGACAGAAGACAAAAATATGTCAACCCGCTCAAGTTTATAGCTATGTCCTAAAGTTCTGTTATTTACATCAAATTCTGATTTCAGTTTCTTTAATTTTTCATCTTTTTTTTTTTAATCTCAACTCTGAATCACAGTACAAGACCACTGTGGCTTTATAAGCCACAGAGAGAATTAAATCCCATTCATCTCTGCAATTCACATAGTCTACACTTACTGAAAAGGTTAACTCACCTGGGAAAAGCAAGCTAGGTTAGCCCAGTCATTGGCCACCTTAAAAAGACAGACTGTTATTGTCCTACCATGACTACATCATCTGGTATTTGAACTTCAGTTTCATTTATGAAACTCAGGACTTTTCAGATTATTAGCATCACTGAGAGAGTAGAGTTTCCATGGCACTCTTGCATTGCAATATCCAGACTGAGACACAACCCAGGAACGCGCAAGGGACACATTGCAGCTAGGCTCACTAGCATAAGCAAGGTGGTATTTTGTTGCTTGTGGGGCAGAATTGGGAGTCTGGGGCAGAAGAGGAACTGGGGTGGAGGCCTGTGCTAAAGGGAAACATCCTGAACCCCTGGGCTTGCTTCTCCCCTGTCACAGAAGAGTCAGAGATCACTCAGACAGATCTGACCTAGTAGTTAGTTTATTGAGTTCTAATCAGTAAATTTAGGTATGTAACGTTTAATAAGTACAGATGGATTGACAGTCAATACTCTACTATTTACTACACTGAAAGTTAGTATGGGATACAAAGATTATTGCTTAAGCTTACTATATGTATCTTAAATGTTACATGCATGCAAAATAGTCACCAACCCATTGATGTCTGGTGTCAGGTAAGGGATCTCTCAGCCTCAAGGGGTAACCTTGAGAGGTGTCCCTGCTCAAGGGGAGATCACCGCCATGCAGCCAGCTGCTATGGAGGGAGAGCTCAATGGGCCCTGATAGCTGCAGATACTTATAGCATAAAGTGGTTGATTTGTAGTCAGATTTTCTGCTGTGTTAATGCAGTTTTGGCCGCTTATCAGTCCATTCTCCAGCCAAACCGTTTTTTGGGGTTTGGTGCTGAGTTCTCGCTGATAGCTTCAAGCAATAGGATTAACTTTGATTAGGCCTACTTGCTGAACATCTGCCTGGACCAAAGTTCAGTTAGTTCAAAGGAGGAGAGCATCCGTCACAGCCTCCCGGGGCTGAGAAGAGGCAACAGAAGCTGGGGCAGACTACTCTTGGAAGGGCTGCTCCCCTTTCCAGCCAGCTGTGACTGACAAGATTTATTTTTTCTGTTCCCCCTGAACCTTCTCAATTGGACCTTTATCTTCACTGAATGTCTTCCTCCATTTCTGTCACTTACTGTCATGAGGTCCTCCCTCAATTCTTCACCCTCTCTTTTGTTGTAGTAATGTTTGTGTTACCAATGTACATGGTTTTCTCTTCATTCGTTGGGTTACCTAAGAGTATGTTGAACAGAATGGATCTTACCACAGATCCTTGTGGAAATCCAGAGGTGACCTCTCCCTGATGTGAAAAGGGACCTTTTATTTCTACAGTTTGCTTTATCTCTTTCCTGTTTTTGAAAGCTCAGTGGAGAGTAGTACATTTTCCCTCCTGTATATGCCTCTATAGAAAGCAGGTACTTATTTTTATCACCATGTCCCAAAGGTTTTGGGATCATTTGGGGCTTGGCAAGAACTCTGCAAACATACTGTCATTTGGAAAGAGGTTCTAGAGATAGCACAGAGCACCTGGGCTGGCTCAGATTTCCACAGCATTTTACTACCTGTGCTCTATCTAGGTGTTTTATTCTTACTTCCAGGGTCACAGTAGTAATAATCCTGTGTGAGCCCTGTATTTGTCCTTCACAAATGAACTGTCTCTTATTCACTTGACAAAAGAAATAAACTGTGTTTTGCTGTGCTTTGTTTCATGCACATAAACACCTCATACGTTTCTACCTCCATGGAGACTGTAGTTCTACATATAATATGAAAATTTGTTTCTAATCTTATTCCTGCTGCTCTCCAGAACAACGGGTTCTCCAGAAGCCTGTGTGTTTTCTTAGCATTGCTCGCCTGATCTCAGACTCCTTGCAACAAAGCTGGTGTCTTGAATAAATGTTCTTCTCTAAATGGTAAATTGTGGCCACCTTGATATTGCTCCCAACATTTTCATCATCCTTTGAATAAACAGCCAGGCTCACAGCCCCAGGATATGTCAACGCTCTCTGCTGTTCTTTGTATTTTTGTATTTATTTACCTTTTGAAAGAGTTGGCTTGGTAGAAGTGGTAGCTATTTGTCTGAGGGAGCATAAGATTCTTTTGTCTGTCTTGCTACTCTTTGGTTAGGTTGCACCAAGGGAGCATGGATCAGTTTTAATGACGGAAGTAGCAATTAGTGCTGCTGAGCTATAGTTTCAGGTTTTTGACAGAGCTACTGAGCTTAATAAATTATGGACACGAGGAAATGGGGGCAGTAGAAGGGGAAGGAAGGCCTCAGAATCTGCCTGAGCAGCACATGAACTGGTAGTGCAGTGCATTGCATCTCTATCCAATAAATGTCCATTTCAGTCTTTTTTTGCGGTCAAGTGTGAAGAAGAAACATCATCTGTAATTAATAACAGTTTTTAAAAAATCCATATGAATACATGCCAGCACAAGGAATGAAACAGGGACAAAAAAGGGTTGGAAAACAGAATAAAAAGTGCTTTAGAATAATGGTGAAGACTCAGGCAACCAGCCTGTGGGGTGGACAGAAGCCTCCAACACAAAGCTTTGGGGGACACCTCTGAGCTAAAGGCCTTTTTAGGACCATGCTGGATATCATAAAGATAAAAATATATCATCACACAGGTTATTCCAGTGTGTGAAGTAAGGTGCAAGTTGTCTCCTCCATGCATCTGTGCATTTCCACAGCCAGGCTTGGGAATACTTGAGCATCTGTGGTTGAAAAAAATACAGAAACTTGTCCTTCTGTGTGTTCACAGGGGCATGTCTATGGTTTCCATGAGCAAAAATCAAAGTGGAAAAAGACAGCACCCACAACCAAAGCAGCTGAAATACCGACCAACCACTTGTCATTGATTGCATTTCTGCTTGTTTTAGAGGTGTAAACTATTCCCAGTGCTTTCTTAATTTTATCTGGTTATGTTGATATATGTTTGGCCTAAACCTCGGCATATGGCTTTGCATCAATATTTGACGTCCTGCTATTGTATTCAATGCAGTAAATATTATTTTAGTTCTAAGTACTACTATTAATTAATACTAAATACTACTTTCTTAATAATAAAGTTGGTTAAATTTGATTGGGCACTTATTTAGACATGGATTTTCTGGAAGAGGGTCAGTAAAATATGGCCTTATAGGACAGCTCACCAGAAACTTGAGAAAAGTGATATATGAGTCAAGAGGCTATATGTCTAACTACCTAAGACTTTAGGGATCTACACATGTCCTTTTCCCTCCTTTGTGCCTGCTTCTCTTTTCTAAGTTCACTGTACTAACAAATTACACAAAGCCAGGGTACAAACTCAACTCAAGCACTATATTTATCATATTGCTTAATAATTAGCAAATTCACTGGCATGATACCAGCATGGTGTGGCTTGCAGAGGGAGAGTTCCCATCTGAGGACTGTGCCCTCAGCAGCCAGGCTGACCACAGCCTCCCTGCTCCAGAGAGCAAGGAGCGAAGTTGGCGTCAGTCATGCCATGCCACATGGCTTTCACCCAATGTACTTACTGGTACACCTAACCTTTATAGTCTCTATGCCTGGGATATCTTATGGACTAAAAATGTTTACCCTTTCTGTAGCCCTCCAGGGAAGGGGGGGAAATGCGTTATCCCCGCTCTAGCAGCTGAGAGGGAAGCACAGGACTGCCGAGTGGTAGAAAATACCCATCTCTGCAGATACAGTGGTGAAGCCCAAAAAGTGGGATTTTCATAACGCAGTATTTTCTGTCTCTATTATTGTTGTTGGCTAGTAACTCAGAATTTGGTTTCACAAAAAGTTGGGTTTGGAAGTTCAGTAAAAAGTGAAAATCTGATAGAGCTCTTTCATGTACACAAAGAGTAACAATCATACTCAGCTTCTGAATCTACTATAGCCCACAATCATGATACAGACTTACTTATTATATAGGAAACCCAGATTCGAATTCTTTCTCTTCTTCAGACCAGAAATTCAGTTGCTGCTCTCCCAATTGGCAAGTGGACCTCTGAGATGCCACCAGGATAGTGGATAGGGGGATGTAAATCTGCTGCTAATCAGTCCGCATTATCCAAGCTTTTACCCAAACATTACAATTTGTATTAAAAATTGCAGCTTTGAAAAATTAGCAGTTCCTGACCAAAAAAAAAAAAAAAATTGTTGTAAAGATTTTGGTCAGTTTTGTGCATTACAGCAAGACTGATTTAAATTTTATGATTTTTATTGAATTCAATGGTGTGCTAAATCAGCTCACCCTTTATCAAAACGTGAGTGAGCCAGCAAAGGAGAAGTACTTGATCTGGCTTGAAAAGTGTTTTTTTTAGACTCAGGGTGTCTAAGAAAAGTGAGCTGCTTTGAGTGTCCATTTTGACAAACTGCTGTCTAAAATGCATCCCAAGAACTTGCAGTCATATTGCTTCTATTTGCTTGTTCAGTATTTTAAGATACACACATATTAGACTCCCACAGTGTAGTACGAATATTGCTCCCTTCACAAGGATGACACGGTCTCAGTGTATTGGCTCTAGGGATTTTTTGCATGACTTCACTAGTAACATATTATTTCAGGTCACATTATATCAGCTAACTCAACAAGAATGTCAGTGACTTCCACCTTGCTCCAGCTCCCTGTAAACATAATAATTACCAAAATTATGTTGTCTTTTATTTACTTAACCAGCATTACTTTTGAAAAGAAGTAGTCTGGCATGAGAAAACATAAATGCTAGCAGAAGTAGTTGTAAGTCTTCCATGCTTTCAAACACAGCTTCTGGTATTTTAAAACCAGAGTGAGAAAAACTGGAATGAGGAAGAGATGTCTCAGTGTATGTTACCTTGCTTGCACTTCCCCTATAAATGTCCTGTTGTCATTACTCTGGGCATAGCTCCACCCATGGGTCGTAGCAATATGTACTTGCAAAGCGCTAAAACTCTTATCCATCTCTCTAACCTTGTCAAAACCTATTAGACAATTTGGTTGCCAGTGGCCCATTTTGCTTGCTGTTACTCTGATCCTTTTCTACCAGGGATGAATTGCCACAATGAAAGCAGAGGTTTCCAGTATTAGGGGAAAAATATCTAAGGAGCCAGTATATGAGTTTACTGTCAAGTGAATATTTGCATTTTCTTACATCCTTTCTATGAAAACTTCTGTCATCACCTTCTTCTTTTATTCTGCTTAGGTCTTGGTCTTGCACACACGTTAGCACTTCATGTTGTCCAACATCTGACTAAATGCCTTCAGTTCATACCTACTATATAAATTAGATCTCTTTAGGCGAAGTTAGTGGGCACTTTCCAGCTGATTCCAAAAGACCTATGCTGATTGACTATCTAACCTACTATATTCTTTGGGGTAGGGTTTTTAAAGCCACTTTGCAGAAGCTTTCCAGACAGGTGTGAGACACTGGAAGTTCTCTAATTCTAAAGCAATCAATTTTTTTTCTTTATTAGGAAATATTTCATCTTGCTTTAATAAAAGATTAAATATAGTTATTATTTTTTAAGTACTGTTCTAATTTTAGGAGGTCGTAATTTAGTAAGTTAGACTGTTACAATCTGGGGAGCAGAGAGAGTCCTCCCTGACAGAGTTCTAAACAATTATACCTTCAAACCCTTAAAAGGTACCATATGCAGGTTTCCCATTTCCCTCTGTCCCATTAAGCATACATTAGCAATTCCTAGCATATTCTATTGAAATTATTCAGCCAGTTCACAGAGTGTTGTTTTTAAAATGAAAAATGCTATGATCTTTTAATGTCTTCACTGTTATAATATGTACTAAATTAGCAGAACCCTGATGTTCTGATCATTTACACCACAATGTGCTATTTAAAACTGGAAGCCCAGCAGGAGATTTTATTTTTATTAATTTAGTATAATTTTAAACATTACAAAAATAGCTGTCTTACAGCTTCCCTGCTGAGCCCTAGATTGTTGCCACAGCCTCTGTAATACTTTATCAGGAGAGTAACGTCACTATAAATACTGCATAGTTGATTCTGGTTTCAACACAGAATACAAAAGGATGTGAAAGTCTGAAGAAGAGACAAAAAAGAAACAGGGGTGGTTCTGGTTTACATCCTGTTTGGCTCTTTGTTTGTTTGCTTTTAAATCTTCTTTCCTCATGGTTTTTTCTCTAACAGGAGTTGTGAATTTGTAGTCAAAGCGTAAAGGTTGCGGTTCCACATCATAGTTAACTTTAGATGTGTCACACAATGCTGCTGTAGGAAAAGGAGTTTCACTCTAGCTCCCTTGTCTATCGCCCTGCCATTCTCCTGTGGACTAAACACTACTGTAATGTTACTGTTCAAGTCTAGTGTGCAGTGTAAGAGCAACCTCACACCAACTGCAGCTTTGCAGTTTTACGTACAGAACTGGTTCCCATCTGCTCACCTTTGTGTGTATTTAGTGAGCTTACATCTGCCTGAAAAAAAAGGCAACAGACAGTTATCATATCCATATCTCTGTCTGTATTAGGGATGAAGACAGAGTCAGATAGACATAATAACTTTTGGTCATTTTATCACAATTCTCACTTTTTGGAATGCACTGAATCAAACAGAAACTCTTGCCAGGAATGTCGCTTTGCAATGGAAACTGTGACCCCTCAACAATGGAGGGGTTTTGGCAATGAAGCAATATTTGCTATGCAAAAGATGTGGTTTCAGGTACCACTGTCCACCATTCATAATGAAAAGCTGGGATGGACTGCTGGGGTGAAGAACAGACTATGGCTGAAAGTTATTTAAAGTAAAAAGATGTGAGTTACTAAATTTAAGCTCACTGTGGAACTCTTCCATGCCTGTATTATTTATACTTATTGACTGATCTATATTACAATTAATATTAAGGAAATTATAGAGCGATTTAATTCATTAATTTTTTACTGGCTACCTGTATTATGGACAGTGATGGTGCTTTCCAGGTACAATTCTTAAAATGAAATCTGAAAACTGAACAAAACTCAATTCCAAATTATTAGGATTTACCATGTGACTATATATGGAGAAGCATATTTCACTGGACGGCAACTGGTTCTCTTGCAAAACCCCTGTAGCTTTCATTAAAAGTTACTGATTCAGCAGATCCATGGTGCCAATATGATTGGTATATATGCCCCCTTTTTGTATTTGAGAGAGGGGACCTTACATTCAAAATGTCTTGACGCTTGGATGTTAAATGCCATATAGATATTGATTGAGTGACACGTGGGCAATTCAGCAGTGTCTCAGACAGGGGCTGCATGTTGGCCTGTCTGGAGCATAGAAGGCAGGCAACCTTCCCCATTGATGACCCATCAATTAACCCCAATTAAATCAACAGTATTTTTCTTTGAAGCACATCAATACTGACTAAAACTCCCCCACCAGTCCTCAGTCCCTACAAGTGGGCTAGCCAAGTGCCTGTTAATTACCAAGATAACCGTGTTCATCACCAAAATGTTTGTTGCTGTATCCCTGGTGCTCTGATGTTTACACCTATGTACCCAGGTACAGGAAATATCAATTCATTTGCAACTCTCTTCTTTTTCCACAACTTCCAGGAGAACATGAGTGAGGTAAGTCATTCCAAGGATATTGGAAGAAATGAAGCATGAAATAAAAGCTTTCCTGCACTCTCTGCTGATCCTCAGGAATGTCAGGCAACTCATTGTATTAAAGAGAAACATCCAGGCATTAAGTAAGGCACTAGGACAGTGAGGAGTGAGCCCTCTGTGTGTCACACTCTCCTGAGCCTATGACATCAATGTCCTCAGAGCTATCACTCTGAGTTCATGATGATGAGATCTACAAGACGTCTCATGTGCTCTTCTTCTTCTTGGCAGTGCCAGAGGTCTTAAAATCAAGATTTTACAAGCTTTAAGGAAGTTTTTTCTTTCTTTCTTTCTTTTTTTCTTTTAATAAAATATTTCATGAACTGGGTGTATGCACTGACAGTTTTAAAAATAATTAAGTATTGGGCAATTCTCTGTTCTTAATATTATTAGTTGTACTCATTAAATTAAACAAGTGGATCAATCTGAACAGTGTTCCAGCTGTTGCATGAACAAAAGCTGAAAGACTCTGAATGGCTTGTACAGAACAGGTTCCTGCAGAAACAAAGTGGGATTTTGCCGTTTAACACTGGAATTTTCTTTTCATCTGAAGGAAGAGCTCCCTGTATTTTTTACTCTTCTCAAAAGCAGTTGTGCTGTTGGCTCAGTAGGCTCTCATGAGAAGGTGACAGAAAAATATTGCTACAGATTGCTAGTGGAAGAGATTTTGAAGATCCAGGTTTGGAGGATTTGGAGCTCTAGCTCTGAGGACATTGCAACTGCCCTATAGGATAATAACTGTCCTGAAAGGAAGATTGACATATTGGTGTCGTTGTTGCATCTTTCATTAAACTGCAACAGGAAAGGCAATACTGCAATATTGATTTGACCAGCATGATTAATTTCAGGTTTAGTATTATCTTCCCATCAAACCAGAAATCCTCATTTTTCTTACTTACCTAAATGGCAGAAGTCCCATACATTTCAGCAATAAGATCTAACATAGAGTTATTCCAAGATACATAGCAAATGTGTATATTTCTAGTTTTCTTTCTTTTCATACCTAGTTTATAATACTGCTACAGAAGGAAAAATAAGAGAAGGTGTCTGATTTGTCTTTCCAAAGACCAACTATTGTTCTTGGTGTAGAGAGCCACATACCTCAATACAAAAAAAAACATACATAAATTTAATATTTTGTCAATTTCTTGAAAAGTGGATTTCTACACCAGAACAGATCTGGACAACAGGCTATGACTTCTGCTAAGTATGCTACACAAGTCTATGTAGTTTCGGAATACTACAGTTTTTTAAAAGTTGAAATTAAATGTGTTGTCTGTGACAAACATTAGATTGCAAATCTCAAAGACTAATTGTTAACAATTCACTATATTATCATAAAGAATGTTCATATAAGATAGCTTTAAAGAATCATGCTGTTGTTTGTCATAAATTGTATTTTCAGTAATCAATATATAAATTACGTATTAGATTAAAGGTACATAGATTTTGATCAATTCACATTGGCTTGAACTGCAGTTTGCTTAAGCCCACAGACATTGTAAAAATATTCTAGATATACTAAAACCTGCTTGAATCTTTTTCATTGTTTCTTGGTAAGGCACATACAGCTTTTTATTAAATTATTTTCCAAATGTTATTTTGTAAAGAAATTTAATAAAATTTACTACTCTGCAATCCATTGAGCACTTCCTAATTTAATTTTCATATTCTGCATTTCCTGGGATTTACAATTAAAATTGTGATGAGCCAGACATTCAAACTCTTACATGTGTGAGATTTTGTTATTTTTTTTTAGCTCAACAATATCAAAAGGATTTTCATTTTATAAAATATTTTTTTAAACAAAAAACTGCAAGCAAATGAGGTCTTTTGTACATAGATTGTGAAGTTTTTACTAAGTTTGACAAACACTTTCTTCTCTTTTTCTTACTTCTTTACCCACTCAAATGTTTAGCAAAGTTGACTGTTTATGCTAATGCCAGATACAGTTAATAGAAAATAATAGTTCTGACATTTTATACTCTCCAATATTGAACAAATAAAATTAAAAAAATCCTATTCTCCAGAACAGACACTGTCATTAAAATTCTTATAGATTTATTTACATAAAACTCAGCATGTGTGTAACCAAGAATGAGCCATTGTGTTCAAGAGTTAGTTCATTTTACTACTATTTTATTATGCAGAGTTCTTGGAGTTCACTACAGATAAATATATTTATTTCTTTTATAGTAATAATGTTTTATTTTTATTTTGCTTTTAAGATGCCTCTTGAGCTTTACAGCATATTGCAAAGTTTGCATTCATGATTTCATCCATTTTCTAAAAGCGTAGGTTATTGTTGTGCCACTAGTCCAGAAAAAGAAGGACTCCAAACAAACCTTAACGGTACTGGGTCACCTGTACATTCTTATGATCATGCTAGATGCAATCATTTTTCCTATCCTGAGGTTGCTAAGGATCTTTTAACTAATCCCCGAGCTGTGTCCTTGTGCTCTAAAAGCAGCAACTGCAAAAATATTTGAGTTTACTCAGTGGTTCAGCCGAAATCTATCATTCAAGCCTCCCAGTGGCAGCTTTCAATTTATGTTCAAGCCTCCACCATTTTCAATTATAGAGGCCTCTTCTCCAAATTTTGTAGTACTTTAAACTGAGATTACACTGTATGGTTAGAAAGTAGCTTCTCTTTAGGCTTTTATCAGAGCCAATAACATACCTAATTTACAGGAGGACACATTTGAAGATTGAGAGCCTTCTAGAACATCCGCCACGTGGAAAAAAAGACAGACAGGTTTTGTCATGTTACTAGGAAAGCATCATAGATAATTAGCTCCAAAAGCTGTAAAAGCACACAGGGTGGTGCAATGCCAGAGAAGAAGTAAGCTTAGAGGGCTTTGTAATGGCTGCCGTTATGAAATAACATTTGTTACAAAAAAACCCAGGTGTATTAATTTTTCTGAAGCATAGCTCTGCCTAGTGTCCTCGCTCAGCATTGAAGGTCAATACTCTATCCCTGGCTGTCTATCAGCAGTGTGCTGTTTCCCCTGTATTTAATAGGGAAGGAGTGAAAGTCAAGTCCTACCCATCTGAGGACTGGGATGAGGGATGTCTTGGCACGAGGGGATACAGCTGGTCCTCTCTGGTGCAGGACCCTGCTCATGGCAGGCTGGATTTGGCCATATAATGGAAAATGTGGAAGAATTAATAATGCACATAATCTTGTCTCCACTGTACTGTTTCTAGACTTTCCAGACCCATTTCAAGATCTGTTATGATAGGCAAGCTTGCTGAAGAAAAAAACCATCTAAGGCAATAAAGGTATACGCTAATTAGGGCCTAATAAAACAAGATACAATTTCAGGTACAATTCTTAGCAATATTATTGACAGCAGACTGTGGCTGCTTTTAACTATTTTTCTGGTTAAGAATTATCTTTGAATGGATCCTAAACTTTGCCTAGAACTTACAGAGTTTATTTCAATAGAAAGGATTTGCAAGCAGTTTGCAAGGAAGACAAGAAACTACATCGTACTTCTGCTAGATTTCATTACTGAGTAGCTTTTTGATCTGCAAGAAAGTTTTCACCTCCAGGATTTTCCAACAG
>WAAD01024387.1:0-22164 GCA_013389945.1 Fregata magnificens
CAGACCAGATCCTTTCACATTTCCAAAAGAGAAAAAGAAATCTTCCAATGATATCTAAAATACTTTTTTACTGGTCTGATAACCAGTTGCTAACAAATAATAGTGTAACAGTTTTTTAAAGTCATAACTAGTCATAACTGCCCAGTGGAAAACCATTAATAGTTGGCAGCTATGTATGTCAAAATGGAAAAAGTGGCAGGCTGCAAGCACCTCCCTTCAACTCATTCCCTCCACCAAGTTTAGAGAGATCCAAATCTGTTGTTTAGCGAAAGTGAGATTGAACAGTAGCCAAAATAGCTTCTTTCTTTTGGATCCAAAGTCTGAAGTGCCTCGTCCATGGTCATACTAAAACCAACGTCTTTATGAAGGCTGCAGGATGGACTCTTCTATATTTGTTCACCCAGATGACCATTACATCTGCCTCTAGACAGGACACTAGTTCATATTCACCCTCCAAACTCAAAACACACCAGGAGCAAAGAGTTCAAACCACTAAGGTAGTGTTCATGAGGAGTTTATTAATAGTTGGCTACTTCTTAGATTAACAGTTAATTTGTCATGTTAATCCACTCATGCATCCTGTTGAGGCAAATCCTGCCTTCCCTGACCCAAGCCTAAAGAGCTGGGCTTTGCTCAGGAGCATGCCTCAGGCAGTGGGATAGTTTGCTTGCTTTTTCTTTTTTTTTTTATCTCCAGTGCCACAAAGAAGTAGTGAAAATGCTGTGACTATTGCCACTGCAAGAACATCCCCACTCGTTTTGCTGTGGGCAAAGCCTGCCTCCCAGCAGAAAAAGGAGCAGGATTTTTCCCTTCGTAGTTTATGATTTTAAGTTGTTCATGTTTTAAGATTTTTATTCTTAAAAAACTTTTTTCACTTCTTTTGATTTTTGTTTTCTTTCTAAAGCATCTTTTACAGATAGTTTTTCAGTTATTTGTTAAGAAACAATGCCTAAAATAATGAATTATATTGTGTAAACTGCTGATCTAATTTGAGGAGAATGTATTTAAGGAGAATGTTTTACATATGACCTTTCTGAGAAAGTCACAATTTCTTCGTGTAATCTGAAGCGCCCATCATAATTTCTATAGACTTTGTTGACATCTCCTGCTGAGCGTAGAGCTGATCAACTTCTGACTTCCTGGGAAAGAGCTCCGCTAACAAGGCTTCCCCTATTCCTTCATGTTAGCAAATGTTTCTGCCTTCTGGGCTGAATCCTCCTTGCACTGAAGATAGTGGCAACTTGCTCTGTTGCTGCCAGTGGGATGAGGATCAGCATGCCTTTGTCTGTGGGAAGCTCACAAAGCTGTACCTCCTAATTTGAAAAGCAATCTAAGAATTTGGTGAATCTGGTAAATCTGACAAATTTGCTTTGTTACCCTGTCCACAAAATTCAACATTTATTTACACAACATATTAGTTTGCATACTTTGGGTGAGAAAGGGATGTCAATGCTTTGTGGAAAGTAAGGTTTAGTTCTGAATTAACGATCTATGTCCTGTAATTGTAATCAACTTATTAAATGCAGAATGTGCTCAATTTTAGTGTGTGCAGACAGTGAGGAAAAGAAACCACTCACAAGTCAATTAATTCTACACAATTTATTCCTTCCTGGGATTTAGAGTTTTGTTTTGCAAGTTTAATGTGACTATTTACAATGCTATTAAAAATAAAATGAGTCATGATTTAATATGAAATTATTCTGTTATTCTGAAAATTCATCATTTTTTCACCAGTAACAAGACCACATATAATAAAAGCTATTAAAAATCAACATTTGCCCATAGTTGCTACACAGTAGGTATCTCCAAATATTTTGAAAGAAGTGTTGTATAGCACCAAGTGGTAATTGTTGACAAATGTTAGTTTTTAGAGGAAACTTGGAAGATGGAATTTACAATGGATATATAGAAAATGTATTTTTACATTAATATTATTTTTCCTATGAAAGGAAACATTATTTTTTTAGATTTCTTTTTCTTCTTCCCTACTAATTTTCAAATTTCATTGAAGAAGAAAAAAAGCTATTGATTGTAGTTCACTTGGCAGGGGGGCTGTGTTGGGAGGCATAGTAAAAAAACCCACAACTAACAGAAATGCGCAAAGTGTCTAATTTTACTCTGGAAGTTGGAAAAGATGAAAAATTATATAGATTCTCCTGTTGTAACTTGTGAGAGAGAAGGGAATCTGCCAATAACTACTACGCAGAAAAGGATGATGGAANTGATGGAAACAGTTCTTATTCAGTGAAAAGTGATGTTCAGAATAAGATTGACTCTTCTAAAGATAAAGATATTGCTGATGCACGCAGATGTGAAAGAGAAAGGTGAAAATTGACGGGCTGTCCCACACTGTGCCGTTCTTCTATGTCTCGCATGGACTACTTGTTTCCATCAGAGGAGAAAACTATCAAGTCTAAGTTACCTATACAGAAAGGTGGCCCTATTACAAAACCAAGAATCAACCAGACCAAAAAGCTGGTCTGGGCACTGTTTACACAAGATTTCATGCTATGCCATGAGGAGCTATTCCTCAAAACAGAAGCATGTCCTAGGGCTGTGGGGAACCTACCTGAAGAAGAACCTAAATTAGCTCATGTTAGCACTGGAGGTGGGACTGATTTGCTGCTGAAATAAATCATCATTACAGTGTTCTTACCTCAAAACAAATCACATGCCAGAGATATGAAAACAAAACGTTCCCTAAATGATAGAGCTTTCCTTTCAGAAAGAGTATGTATGACTGATTCTCTTACTAAGGCAATAGGTAATATAAAATTAGTGAGTGAGGAGGATACTAAAGTATTTTGAATCAATATTGAAGTCAAATCAGGCCCCAGCTGATAATAACTTAAATTCGAGACTACAAAATGGCTAAAGTGATTTCATGTACTTGAAAAGATTAGTACTGCAGTAGGATATCGCAATAGAATATTACAATAGAAAGACCAACAACAGAAAAGAACAGCAGCTGAAGTATCTATACTTTTTATGGGAACCTTGTCAAAGCAAAAGAAAATAGAAAAGCTACAGAAATCAGTAGTGTTTGGAAAGAATGTATTTTCCACAGAGTTAGTCGTTGTTGTCTATATTTCCATCTATAGGGCAGTTTGCAGTGTATTTTCCATGTCATTTTATCTCCTGTATCTGTTTGCTAGGCTGTGTCCCACCACTCTTTCTTTACAATCAAGTCCTTGGTATAGCTTCATGTCTTCTGTGATGCTGCAGGTGTAAATAATCAATGGCCTGCATCTCTTCATTCTTTTAAATTCATGTTGCCAGTATTATGTTACCCTCCAAGCTGATGGATCTTAGGCTGAAATTTAGATTACTGAAGAGTAGACATCCTCAACTTGACACCTAGAAGTCTGGACTCCCTCTTGGGTCAATGGAAAAAAAGAGGCACTTCTAGGATCTCATCCCAAAGCAGATATCTAAAATAAGTTGAATGAATCAAGTCTTAAAATTGCTTGTTTCCCTGTGCTTATTGTAAGGGGAGCCTGGGGCAGCTAATTCAGATATACACATGCCAATATTTGCTTCAGTGAATGCCACTCTTGAGAAAGAGAGCTTGATATACATTTGGACTGTATTTTCAAAAACATAGAGGGTTCAATAGCTTCTATTGTTTACCATATTCCATTGAGAACAATGGGAAGTGTTAAAAACTTCTTTGCATCATAAGATATTTACAGTATATATTATAAGCACACACGAGTAAGTTCTGCTTGTGTTCCAAGCTGTAAAAAGCCACGTGACAAAGGTAGTACACTGCCAAACCCCAGCTAATACACCCTGGAAAGGTTTCCTAACTTAATTCCCAAGCTGTATGATTTCTGCTAGAGAATAAAAGCAATAGACTTTATGTGCTTGAAAATCAGGATAGGATTTAGTAGTTTCTTTCCATTTCTATTTTGCAACAATGTTCTAATTCTTAGTAGCTCAATTAGTATACTTACATTATTTCATAATTGATTTAATGAGGAGGATGATTTAAATGCAATATGTTGAGACGAATAATCAACTACTGTGGGTTTTTTTGGTACGATGATTAATGATGCTGTCCTAGATCCAAACGCATGTTCACAATGATGCATTCATAGGGATGTGACAGGTGATAATAAATGTGTTAACATTCAACTATTGTACTCTAGTATGATCCAAGCAGGATTTCCTCTTATTACCTAGTTTACAATAAACTTTACTACAAAGCTGAAATAAGAAAGACTGCTCCAGTGATTTGTAGGCTGCTGTAATTTTTGCTGTCTTGAAACCCATAATTTTATAAATTCCATTTTCCACCAAAATGAGCTTTGAGTTAACGTACTTTCAGAGAACTAAAAGAAGATTTGCCCTGAAGGTCTTTAGCTGCAAGAATGGCACAACGTGCATTTGTTAGGCTAACTTTAGGTGCATTTAGTTGTCGTGGTTTAACCCCAGCCAGCAACTAAGCACTACACAGCAGCTCGCTCACTCCCTGCTACTACAATGGGGGAGAGAATCTGAAGAGGAAAAGTGAGAAAACTCGCGGGTTGAGATGAAGACAGTTCAATAAGTAAAGCAAAAGCGTGCACACAAGCAAAGCAAAACAAGGAATTCATGCGCTACTTCCCATCGGCAGGCAGGTGTTCAGCCATCTCCAGGAAAGCAAGGCTCCATCATGCATAATGGTTACTTGGGAAGACAAAACACCATAGCTCCGGATGTCCCCCCGGCTTCCTTCTTCTTCCCCCAGCTTTATATGCCGAGCATGACATCATATGGTATGGAAAATCCCTTGAGTCAGTTGGGGTCAGCAGTCCCAGATGCGTCTCCTCCCAACTTCTTGTGCATCTCCAGCCTACTCGCTGGTGGAGTGGTGTGAGAACCAGAAAAGGCCTTGCCTCTGTGTAAGCACTGCTCAGCAATAATAAAAACATCCCTCTATTATCAACACTCTTTTCAGCACAAATCCAAAACATAACCCCATACTAGCTACTATGAAGAAAATTAACTTTATCCCAGCCAAAACCAGCACATTCTCCACCCCTTTAGGTGTATTTAGTGCTCCTTGTCACACAAAATAGATAATTACTAATACCGTGCTCAGTGGAGCCTCTTCCTGTCTTCTGCCTAAAGTCAGTGTTTTCAGTCTTTGCATGGGACACTTTGAATGACAAGGGTGCCAGTGTGTTATCTGGGTTGGATCAGTGGCTCTCACTTGTCTTGTCTTGAGGAAAAAACTCTTAAATTAATCTGAGAATGACGTGGTGATCCAACACAAGCAAAATCTTCCAATAGGTCATTGGGAGTTTTCTTGTTTCAGAGCTGCATCAGCAGATCCAGGACAAAGTTTTGAGGCTATCTGCTGATCTGTATGGAAGGAGAGAGGAGATGAGGGTGGTTGCATAGACAAGGGAAGACAGAAAGTATGGAGCATAAAATACAGGTACAGAAACACCTATTTGATATCTGGTTGCTGTAAACACAGGGATGACTCTATTGTTGTCTCGTAAGCAATTACATTGATTAATAAAACATGAGGTTTGTGAAGCTGCAAATTGTTGACAGTTTTCCTTAGAATACAAAAGAAGTCAGCCCAAAGATGTTTTGGTTAATTTGTATGTGATGATTTTTCTGGCTCTGTGTAGGTTTGATTTTCACAATATCAAATTCATTTTCCCTTTCCATTTATTACTGTATCTACACACTATTTAATTATATATACTCACAGAAATTTTGTATATATTTGGGGAGCAGGCTCAAGGCCCGGCTTTTTAAAGAATGCACAATACCCATGTGACAGCAGTTGAGTTGTATAATAATGCCTATATACTTTAAAGACTTGCACCGTAGCCAAAACATGTCTGCTTGCATTCCTCATTTCACTTAAGTGGCTTTTCTTATGAAAAGGTTTTGTTTGTATTCCTGCAGTTGGTTAAAAAGGAGCTGCATGCCAAAAAAAAGCCCCTAAAACGCAGTGGAAAAGGTCCTGAAAAGACCACTGCCACCTGTTTTAGTTCAGATATTAAACTAATGTTTAAAATACCTAACAAGCCTCTAGAATTTAACATCACCAGTTCACAGCTCAGGAGCTTGTGTTTCTGAGGGGGGAAGCCTCTTTGTTCAAGCAAGGGGACTCCAGACAAGTTAACTGCACAGAGTAACCATTTAAAGAACAAACATGCAAAAGTGCCATTTTATGTCTTCATTCAGGAATTCTGTAGAGTCAAACTGAAGCAATATCGTCTGCCAGAATTTAGTCGGTTTATTTACTTGCTACTGTAAAATTCCTGGTGCAGTTCTTGTTGGATTTCCTCAGGAATGTAGAGTTCAAATATACTGGAGAAGCACAAATGTAGTCTTAAGTAACTCCAGTCAGTTTGCTCAGGATTTTTTAAAGCAACTTTAGTCAGTTGATTTTTTTCTATAACTCTAAAACCTGCTGATTTCAGTTTAGCTATGTTAAATTTTTGCATTCCTCCTCTGAAATCTCACATACGCATCACAATTACTGTAAATGTTTTCACATTGAAATTGAAGATGTAAATGAAGTACTGCGGTTGCTGTCTGGTTTTAGTTACAATGTCTGTTTGTTGACATCTCACATGAAGGCCTGCTGTGTCTCTGGCTCTGTCTACTTCATTTCCCCTCTAATTAGGCTTTGCCCTCAATTAAGTTAATGATGCAACTTTTCCTATAGATCATTTGCTCCTTCAATCAATTAGCAGAATATGAAGGGTGCATCCCTCTTTGGCTTTGGATTTGCTTGCCTCAGGGCAGACTGTTCAGTTCACAGAAGTACTTAGGCAAAGCAAGCTGTTTGCTCTGAAATATATAACCTGACTAAATTAGGGCTCACAGAAGTATGATCTTGATTTTTAAAAATAGCAAAAAAACCCCCCCAAAACTAACCAACCAACCAAAAAAAAAACCCAAACCAAAACCTAGAAAAACCTCAATTATTTATATGACAGTATAGAAATAGCCACAGCAATCTGGAATACCAGAGAAATTATAGAAATGCAACCGATATGACATGGCAAGCATTTTGTTGAGTGCATGCAATCGTGGCCAAAAGCAGAGCAAGACTAAGCAGTGGCTCCCCACATACTCTTTCTTCTAGATTCCTGCCTTCCCTACATCCCACTACAGATTCTTGTTATCCTCCCTTTCTTGAGTCCTCTTTGACCTCCTTCCCAAGTGAAACAGCCCAGCTGGCCAAACTTACCTCTGCAGAAAGTAGCCCTCAATGTCCTGCGCTACCACCTGCTGCTCCGCTGTGAGCTGGGTTCGTGACCGCTTACACATCCCATCAGATTTCCTGGGGTCGATGTCAGTCCATCCCTGGTGTGGTGTAATCCTGTTTTGCTATCCTAACACAGTCGTGGGCTCATTGTTCATGCTTGCTCTTTTTGCTTCACCATCCAGTGCACCTCCAAATGCAGGCCTTCTCATGTTTTTCCCTCCAGGTTCCTATTTCTCTAAATCCCACCAAAAAAATATTTGTCCCTGCCTTGTTTCTCTCCCCATCGTTACTCCACCCTTTATTTCCTTGCTTTCCCAACTCATTTCTCCTCTTTTATTCTCCCTGCCTTATTTGTCTAAAACACTACTGTGAAGTAAATGTAGATACTATTTAATCATACTTAACCATTTCTACTCTATCTTCTGCTTCATATCTCATTTCTAAATTACCTTTTTCCTCTCGGAGAAGCAAAACAAGCCCTGCATCCTCTCCTTTGATGTCTATATGCCATATATCAGCTCTCATTTCTTCTTATTCCCAGTCTGTTTGCTTCATGGACTTAGCTTTGGTGATAAAAGAAGGTGTGATTTTTACCTTCAGGTAACTAGCAAGGAGGAGCTGTCCTGAGGTGAAAACAAAGTAAAGATCAAAGCCTGTTAGTTTTACCACAAGGTAAACTTGCTGAGGTCAGCCCTACACCTTGGCCAGGAGCTGACCTCAGCAAGTTTACCTGGTGGTAAAATGACAGAGCTTGCTCTTCACTGTGTTTTTATACAGGAATCTATGGTGCCTTTTAATTATTTGGGGTAAAAAAATTACCTCTTTTCAATAGGCGAGGGAAGCCCTTCTCACTCTCACTTTTTCTTGGCCATGTCTCTTAAACTGCATATGACAGCATTCTCCTCACTCATAAAGAATTCTTTTATTTATAAATAATCCTCTTTCTAAAAGCAGGTAACTCCTTTTTCCTAACTAGCCTTAGCTTCTTTTCTCAGCTCCTGACCTCCAGTTTGTTTGGATTCGTTATCTGGTTTAGAAGACACAATCTTTGGGTGAAGTGATCCGCCTTGGTCTGTGCTTGTTCACACCTACGCATGCAATCCCCTATATATACAAATGGTCCTTAGGACAAAGGAGAAAAGCGATCCTTACTTAATAGCTTCCTTTACTTTTAGCACTAGCTAAAAATAGGATGTTAACATTGTCTAATGTCCACTATAAAATATTTCTTTTTAAAAAGAACCCAAGAACTTGTAGTTACAGTGGGAACGTGGCGTATATACACTGAAGAATCTTCAAATATCAAGATCGTAGGGGCCACCAGGGCAGCTCTGGTGAGGCGAACCTGGCAGCAACAGGGAAGGCTCTTACCTTGGGGATGCTGGGGCCCCTTCCCAACCAGAACTTTATAACCCTGAGGAAAATCTTCCTGAGTCTTATTTCACCCTTGTGCTAGGTGCCAGCAATGCATATGCTAGCACCAGGCTCAGCAGCACAGCACACTACAGCAGGAAGCATCCTCCACCTGCCTAACAGCACTCGGCAGGATACCCCACCAGCTAAAAAGCATCAGGATTTCCACTGGACAGGAATATTTTATAATGACAGATGACAGAGTCATGTTTTATGCTCCATTGTATAGCCTTAACATGAAGAACGAACCTTAGCCAGTGTTTTAGAACAGTAAATCAAAGAAGCAGTTTTACAGTATCCACATTATCCAGCCTCCCTCATACCTTCATACTCTCCCTGGACATACGTGTGTCCACCTTCCAAGTCTGAGCATTGTGTAAATGGCTCGCTTTATCTTTAAGTGCTCAAATGATATTCTGACGCTGCAACACTAACATAAGTAGGTAAATCTAAATTATGCCCATTTTACTAAGGGAGTAATAAAAATAGAGCACAGAAAGTAACTTGTCTGAGGCCATAGGGCAGGTTGTTGTCAGCACCAGAGTGAGCCCAGAACTTCTTGTTGCATGCCAGTATCCAATCCCCCATGCAAGTCATATGCGAGTGCTTTTTCAAATACGTTAACTGTTCAACATGTTAACTGACTTCAGTTTAGAAATATGATAAAACTGTTTTTTTCCTTTTTTTGTGAAAAGTATTTGAAGCATTTTTGAGGGCCTCGTACACTTTTGAGTAGTTTTACGTAACATGATTGCTGATTTCTCTGAACTGTTTAGTTGTATTCACTTGCCACTTTTGCAGTGCACATTTCAGTATACTCCTAACCATACAATGTATGTGCAAAGTTCAGTTTGATATAGCACAACAGTCTTCCAGTGGTAAGAGTTATCACTCTCTTGGTTTACATCTAATTTGCACGTCATGAGACAAGCAAAGGAAGACAATGTTTTACCATATTTTGAATAAGCAAATAGCCAAAGGCTTTTTCCAGATGAATAAGAAAGAGATAATTTGTTTATTTAATATACGTAGTCAAACAAGGTCATTTTTATAAAGCAAGGGTATCTTAAATTGATACCAAACATGCAGTATTTGTTCCTATCATAGTTCATGCTATAGCCTTACAATGAATGACAAGGACATGTTCTTAACACATATACACTGCCCTTTGTAAGCCACAGATTTCTTAAGGGAAACTGAATAAAATGCAGGACAGTGTAAAACTGGATGTCTCGAATCAGCAGTTCAAGGGGAACTAGATTAAAAACACAACTGAAAGCGCGATTGGAAGTATCAGGCAACATGTATTTGATGTACCATGTCCTTAGAAACACAGCATTTTAGCAAACAAACATTTACCAGTTCAGCCACCAGTTGTCTTAATGAGTTCGGTACACAATAAAAAGAAGACAATCACAGAAATCTTTAAACATTTAAAGCAATGGAGTCAGAATGACAAAGGATAGGACTCATGTCAACCAAAATAAGTCTGAGTTGGTTTTTTTTCGGTTCCCTATGTCTACAAAGGGGAGTGATAGACATCTCTTAAGAAGGGTTGATCATCCCTTCTTAAGACCAATGACTAAGACTGATGGAAAGAATTGCCCACTGGAGGTAGCTATTTTTCTCAATCAACTATCGAGGGCACCTGAGTGACTAGACCTAGATCCTTCTTTCCACATGCCTTTCAGCAGCAGAAATTCAGCTCTGGTCTGAAGATCTGATCTGAAGCACTAAACACACATATAAGTTCAAGTACCTGGCTAGTCCTAGCAATGTGGAGGATCTTCTCAGAGCATTTACAGTCAAATGTGCATGACTGATTGCAAATTTAGAGACCAAAATATCCCTTCTTCAACATGTTCTGAATGCCTGGGCTTCCATACCTGTCTAGAAACTCAAACATAGCTGGGATTTTCCAAGATTATGATGTGAAGTTTATCTAGAAAAAAAAAAATGATAAACAGTTGCGTAGACCTGATCCGTTTAATTTCTAGTACCATAGAAACCTTTGGAGTGAGTAAGAATTTGTATGAAATAATTTGACAATTGGAATTTTTTTATCTTATCTACTCTGGAAAAGCAACAACAAAGTTGAGTTCTCACAAGTAGGCAAGTACACCTCTTAAAGTACATTTTTCTCATAATATGGTACAGCTGTTCAGAAAATGAATATATGGACACAATGGGAAGGATCAACAGTAAACCTTTACATTAGTTATATTGTGTCAAAAGACAAAAGTAACACCATGGATGTTCGACCAGGTAGATAATGGTCAGCTCAGCTTCCCACGTGCTTTTATCTGATCTCATGACCTAGGGAAATATGAGCTACAGACAGAGCACATACTTCTTAATGGAGAAAATTTTATTGATTATACTTGGTGACATTTTGTGTCATTGCATTGTACTGGTTTTAGCTTACATCAAGAAATTGAAAATGCATGTCACATTACAGCTATCAAATGTAAATGGCAAGAAGTCTCCACTACTGAAATTGGATGAGAAGGAATGCTGGAGTCTTTAAAAAAACTCCTATTTTAGCCAATTTCTCAAGATCTTAATCTTTTTAATGTTTCCTTCCTCTTCCAGAAAGGAAATAGAAAGAAGAAGAGTGGAAGGGTATTTATAAAGAAAAGAGATTATATTAAGAGTGAGGAAGACCTCCAGCATGTGTCTATGCCTGTATGAAAGTTTTCGTAAGTAGGAGGAAAAATAAAGTGCCTTTCTTCCCTCAAAATAACCAAATGATCTGACAGTAAAAATAAATAAATAACTAAACAACAGGAATCCATTTTGATCAATCAGAATTTGAAAGTTTTTATTGATTCAAATCAATTCAACGCATTTGATGGGTAAGGAATGTGATAACTGATCTCTTGTCCCGGGACAAAAGTCCTAAGGTTGGAATAGCTTTCCTCCTCCTGAGCTATTCTCTCATCTGTGTAATGACTGAAGCTTTTTCTACATTGTTCTTTTTTATTTCTCTCAAAAATCATAAGATTCCCTCTGTTTTTCCCTTTGCCTTCCAATCCAAGAGGAGAGACATGTTTTCTCTGTCACCTAGACAAGCCAGAGTTCTCTACCTGCTTTTCTTCTTTCCTAACACGTCAAAAAGTGCTCATGAAAAAAATGAGTAATCACTTTCCTGTGGAACAGGGAGTTGGAAGAAAGAAAAGAAGGCATTTTTGAAAATTGAGCTGTAATATATATGAGACAGATGTGGACAGGACATTTTTGCTTTCTTCATCTTCTCTTTCTTTATCTACGGAGAAGTAATCCTTTGCCTATCACTGAGGTAAATGCAACATCCTCGCAATAAGATGAAGTCAGTGGTCATGAGGACTCTTCACAGCCATAGACTGTAAATGGGGATGGGTGTAGTTTTTCTGACTCCAGAGCCAGAGACATCGTCTGTGGTGTCTGCACATAGGACACTGAATACTGAACACCAGGATCACTGGTGAAAGGCTGTCATTGTGCTTTGTTTTGCCTTATGCTGCACCACATACCAGAAAACCTAGAACTTCTCAGTGACATCCTTCACCTTCCCAGGTAGACTGCTGAGGAAAATGTAACAGTAGGGGACAGAGTGTATGGCTCACAACAGCTAAGAAAGCCTCTGTAGAAGAACAGAGACTAATAATAGGTATCTGGAAGCAATAATGAGTACAAAAGGAAGCAAAAGTTGAGAACCACTTTGATGTTACAAAGAGGTAATGTTTGTGGCTTTTTTTTTTTTTTTTTAACATTTTCCTCTTCCCACTACATCTACNTTTTTTTAACATTTTCCTCTTCCCACTACATCTACATGTGTCTTGTCTGGATTTCATTTCAGCCAGCTGCTTTGCACCCATGTGCTTATTTCAGCAGTGCACCAGAACAACCAGCTTACTTTACAACTATATTTCATTCTCAGCCTTGCTCTGTGGGGCTGATGTCCAAGTCCCGAATTGTCTAAGCACTCTTGCGCCAGTGATTCTGGACTAACTTTTGGGATGCAGGGAGCAGGTTACACTTTTCTTTACAGCACCAAAAATTCAGAATGGTACCATTTAAAATGGAAAATAATAACTACATACATATTTCCCAACAGTTGCAAGTAGATAGTAAAAAACTATTCTCTTCCATATATGTGAACCTTAAGAAAAGATTGGTTGCAATGGGGCCGAAGTGAGGAAAAACTGGAACAGTCTCAGTGTCCAGAGCCTCAGTGGGGTGCTTGTCCACGGTAGTGCTGCTTTCTAAAAAGATTCTTGTCCCGACCAATGTAATCCTTAGCCATCACTTCCCTTTTAAAAAGACTGTAAGGTTGTAGGTCTGCACAGGAATTATCCGCTTTTTTCAAGCTGTGTGGCTGGCAAGCAAGGGCAGAATATAACAATTGACTTGAACAGTGGTCATTGAGCTTATGAACTATCTGTGGGGAGATTCGAAAGAATAGTTTATATAGCGGTTTAAGAGAGCAGAGGCCACTTACAAGGGCAAATTAGTATTTATTCACTTTGAATTAGTCTACTGCCAAGTTTATTAAACATATTTTATTTAGTATTGGCTGAGTATATTAATTCTGGCATTTGCATGAAGATTTTTCTCATGAACCATTTCCACTCACATAAATTTGGTTGCATATTAGAAAGGCATAAAGATGTAACAACAGCAAAAAAAGAGAACTTTTTGAATAGTTCTGTTTCACCTCCAGTCCTCTCTGCTCTTACAAAAATGACACCAGGAAAGATGAAACACACAGCTTTTGAGGAAACTGCATGCAAACTTGATAGCTGGATAGAAAAAAAAAATCAGCTACAAACTACATGGAGAATGTAATACTTTGAATATTTCATGTAGAAATTATTTAAGCACTTGTTGAAGGAAACTATTTTAAGTCTATACAGAACTACTAAAAAGAAACCAATGCCAATATAAATATCGCCTTAAGTATTGTTCATTACACTTTCAGGACAGTTGAGGTATCACTTTGAGGCAAAGCATAGTTTTAGTTCAGGAAGAGTCATGATGGTAACCTTTGATCTTTATTTCCTACAGTTAATACCATAATAATTCTTTTTATCTCATCGTGTACATACACATTCCTAGGACTTAAAGCCAGTGGTTGTGCAAGAAGTTATTTGTAGTTTAAATGAAGTACTTGGCTGATAAATCAAGAGGTTTTATACCATACTAACTTGTGATAAATCATTTTTATGCTGTTTTGCTCTCTCCAGTACTGCACCACCTCCAGCTCATACCCACGTATAATAGACGATGTATGAACTTTTGCCTGATTTTTTTATTTAAATAAATCGCAACCTTTTGTGGGAAGAAGGCAATTTCTTGTGTGTTTGTATGACACTAAGCATAATCTGATTTAAGCAAATGGAAACAAACAGAAGTGAAATAAAAGAAAGACTGGCCATTCTTGGTTTAAAAAACCCTCAATTTTCCCTAAGCTGGAAAACAACAGGTGGGATCAACCCCACCTAATTTTCATCTTACCTTAAAATAATTATATCTAAAATAGGTCAGCAGAATCACTGTTTGGAAATGTTTGCTTGTTCACAATAAAGGGAGCCTAAAATGACTAAGTCGGATGTAGACATTGATACTACAGATAGGGAGAGGTTTCCTAATCTAAATTATTACCTACAGACCACATAGGAGTTTTAATTTCACACTGCTGAAATTAAAATAATATCTTCATAGTACTTGTGGCCCGTCAAGCCTGATTACCAGAAATGTCAAATGTTCACAATTCCTGCATATTTCAAAATTTAACTGTGTAAGTCTGTGTAAAAATCAGGCTTATTAGGGCCCTTTTTTAAATAAGACGTACACACGTGCTCAAGGGCAGTCTGAAGCCTAAGACTTTAATCAGGAGTGATCCAGCTACATGACAGTAGCTTTTTGCAACACTGATCAGGAGGAGGAAAGGGACATGAAAAGAGGCTGTGTAGCTGCCTGGCCACCTCTCTGTCATGAGACATGGACAATTCTTCAACATTGTAATAGCTCAGTGCAATTACAATGGGGTGTTTCCTCCCTTTCTACCCTTCCCCCTTCCCTCCCAACTAGTGAATTCCCCCCCTGCATAGGTCAGTATCAGTCATTCTGTTAATGGCAGTGGGCTTTAGATAATTTCCATCATTATTCATTTAAATAGGTCCTAAACTACAGAGGAAAGTAAAATTAAACACATGTATAGATGGGGTTGTCTCTAGAAAGCATTTACCCTTATGAAAAGCACATAGAAATAACCCTTAGAACATGAGAAACACATAATCACAGTTCATGCACATAATTTATCTTCTCTGTTGCACTTTGATAACTTATTATAGTCAATAAACCCATTATGCCTTTCTGTGAATACAAGTCTTGTTTAAAAATGACTGATGTATAACAGTGAATTATCCTTCCAGAATAAGAATGCAATCAAAATCAATGTAATGCCTGATTAATAGCACACAAAGTTGTCCAGCAACCAAAATAGTCTCTATGAGTCCATATACTGCATGTATATAGAGACACACATATGTATATACACATACTTGCGTATTACTCTTATCATATTTGTTCCTGTTAAAAATTTTGTGAGTCAGTACAGGAACAAATAGACAAGCGGAAGAGATAATTCAAATAAAAACATGAAAAGTTTTTTTGTACGGCTAACTATTCACAGTTAGGAATTACACATATTTCTCAGAAGGGGCCATACACAACTCATGTCACACACAGCATTGACATCCATGTGAATTTTGAGCAAAAAGTAAGAGTAGACAATTAGTGTGAACCACATTTGGTCTCGGTTATATTTGCAGTGCCATTTTGATTCAACCCTCAGTATAAACTGTGTGTAAAGGATTGTTTTAAATAACTATGGACCAAAGGTTGAATCTTGCAAACTTTCACAGACTAGAATAATACTACTGATAGGCATCTGATCCTGGTTAATTCCAAGTGCAAGAGAAGTTCCATGTCCACAGGAGTTTTCTTAGAACAGTAGATTTAGGCATCCTAAATTTAAATCAAAAGTGAAAAGGTGCTTTGGAAAAATTCTTCCCCCGATACGTTTCTCTCTCATGTCAAAGTAATGTTAAATACAAGACTAATTTGTTGTGATGTTATGCTGTAATATTTCCTGTGGCTTGTGTCCCTTATTATTTAATTAAACGACATCAAAGATTTCATTGTCAGACTAAAACATTTGTATTCTATTTTTTGTATCTTAATGGAGCCAGTGAAGAAATAAGAAGTAGAAATGCCATAAGGAGTACTTTCTTCCAAACATTTTATGACTCTGGACTGTCTGTAGGTAATTTAATATACTCTTTGCCTTTCTCGGTATATTATGTTCTAAAAGATCACCAAGATTAATTTAGATTCAAATGAGATATTGGATCCAAAACCTTTTTCATTTTTCTATTTCCATTCCTTGTGTTATATTATTACCTTGTGCATGACTGATTTGCACGTAAGCCAATGTATTTCAAATGAACTCCACTGTCTTAATGGAGGCACAAAGGGAGGAGGCTTTCACTCAGCTGCACAATCTGGTTTTCTTTTATCCTATCCAGGATTCATAGGAGGTATGTGATTACAGCTAAAGCAAGCTTTGCAGAGATACAGCATAAAGCAAAACAGCCTATGCTTCCTCACATCACCCTGTTGACATGTTTTAACTCAGGGGTAACACTCCTAGGACTGAGGAGATCACTATTTTATTCCTGGGGCTGTCTGCTGAGACCACCATGAAGTGTGCCAGGTAACATCCATTGTCCCACCACATAGACGCCTGTCCACTGAGAATCAGTGTGACACTACCTCCTTTCATCACTTCATAAAGCCAGCTAAACAGCTGTCTTACAAGATTCATGTTCAACCTAGGCTAGATTTGAGCTGGTTACCTAGGACTAAAATGTTTCTCCTGTACCATTACTGATCTCACAGGCACTGGTGCCATTGCGTTTAAGAACATGGCTTTCAGTTGGCCATTTGACTACCATGGGAAGAAGGGTTTTAACTGTTGAACCCAGCTGAGAGAAGACAACACTCTAGAGCGTTTGATGGGGTGACTGTGCCCTTGTGATATAAGGACTTGTAAGTATTGAGGAAAGCAGGGAAAATTTGGCTTTACAAATCTGACATTTCTCTTAGCCCATGTTCCTGTTGAGGAGATCAGAGGAGATCAGATGTTGATGAGATAAGAAGATGAGCTCTTCTTAACTGACAGGAGTTCAGGTAAAATGGAAAAAAAAACCGCAAGAAAAAAAAAAAAAAAAGCAATGTTATATGTATTTAAGGACAGGCAAAGTAAGATATATCGATTCCCAGGGAACAAAATTTGCCTTGACCTCATCCAGCTGGTTGATGGTCCCCCTTCCCTGTGCTCCCTTCCATTGCCAGCTCACAGGCTCCAGTGCCTCGTTTTGAAGTCAGGTACCCGCAGCCTCACTGGCTAAAGAAAAAATGAGAGTTTGCTGGTGATGGGCAAGGAAGCAAATCAGGAGACCAGCATTCATGGAAACCTCAAGTAGGGTAAAGGAGTATATCTGGAGGGCAGGGAAGGGGAAGCAGAGTGAGAAAGAGGTAGCACTGGCCACAAAGAAAACTGTAAAATCAGCAAGGAAAAGTGTTGGCATGCTCTATTTTCCAAAAGGAAAAGTAAAAAGAAAGATCAGTAAAAATAGTTAAACTGCATCAGACAGATTAGATCTCAGTGGATTAGGTGAACATGGGCCTAGTATTTATGTTTTGCATGTCTGCTGATTCAGTTTAGCTGAGGCTTTTTTAAAAGAGATATTAAAAATCATTTACACTGACAAACAAATCCACGTGAATATTGCTTAAAGCCTCAACATTCATGAAATATGAAAATGAACAAAGGCACAGACTATGTTGTTTTATTTTGCATGAAATGTTGAATGTCCGTATCAATGATACAACATACAGTGCCATAGTTAACATTAGATTTAATGTGAGAAATATCTAAATTTGTCTACCTTTTAAGAACAGATTGCAAGACGTTAAGGTTTTTGTAAACATTAGAGGAGTCAGCCTGGCCTATACTTTTCTATATCTGTCACATTATTCATGGGCACGGTCTCATAGACTATTTAGTTGAGCAAATATACATATGTGCATAAGCATTTAGAGAACAGAAGCCATTACCATCTACCATAAAAGTTTCCAGCAAGAGGATTTTTATACTTCTGGAGAAACTAACTCAAACACAACAGCACGCTTTGATGGTTTGGTTCAGACAGACCAGTGATTCAGAGCATCTTTTATTTATTTATTTTCTTCTTAAGTATTCAGTAAATATAGCTGGGCAATTAGCAACTGTTAAATAGCTGCAACATTACCAGCACTGAATAATTTACTAACCGGCAGAACAATTCCCATCTCCTCCATTTGACCGGATATTTGTTTTATGTGTGTGCTTGATATGCAATATTTACTCCTGATAAATTGGGGGAGGCAAGTGTATTTGCTTTTGCTAAATCAGGAGTAGGAAAACTTGTGGTTGAAGCTATGATTATTGTGAATATGACATTGAAAATGGGAATAGAAAAACACTTTCATACTTTTTTTTTTTTTGCCAGGATAAGACATCATTCGTGCTCTGTACTTTTTAATCATGACTGTCAGCATTTCAATGAAAGAAGATTAAATTTTATTGGTCTCAAAAAGTTCTTCAAAGCCTTTTTATCCATGTGTTAGCTTCTGGTGTAACTTTTCTGCTAGGCAAATTTAAAACATTTTAGAGGGTTTTTCCTCTTGCCATTTTTCTCTTAAACAGAGATAAAAATTTAAAAGTCAAATTACAAAAAAGGGGTGAAATTACGAGCTCTTTGTTAAAATACTTTTGTAATACAACTTCTGCTGTTTTTATAACACAGGCAACTTATATTCTACTCATGTGGTTTTCAAAGAGGAAACTTTTAGTTTCCTCATTTGGTACAAAAACAGTATCAAAGTGAACATGGTTTGTTCTCAATTTATTTGCACTTTCTGATCTTAGTAAGTAATCTATAAAGACTTAAAACCTTAGGACATGCAGGATACTCAAGTTACAGGAGCCCCAAGGTCTTAAGAGATCTTGTCTGTGTCATACTTTAGAGTTAGAAGGAGTTATTGCCCTAAAACAGGGAGCATGTGAAGCTCAGTCTTTAAATTCTGGCATTTTAAAGGTAGCAGTGTCACTATGAGTAGGACCAACATTTCTTCTGCCTTCATTCAGCTTTATTTGCCATCATTATCTATGATGTCCTCCATTGCTGGTCACACTGAGAATACCCAAAACAGATAGAATTCCATGTTATTCAACAGCTGATGGAGTTCTACCCAAATAAATGGTTCTCTTGTTCTTTTTTAGCATTGAAACATGATGCCAACAATCAGGAAAAAGTTTAAAATATTTTTTTTAAAAAGTATAAATGGAAGAAAATAAATCAGCAGTGATAGAAATTTGTTCTGAGAGAAGCAGCAAGGAAAACTTTATTTTAAAATAATGCCTTGGAAATATGTTTATTTGTTTCAATGGAAGAAAATCAGAAGCTCAACTTTATTTCTCCAGTTGTGGATGTATATATGTGAGAGGCTTGAAAATGTAAGTTGCAGAGCAGAAACTCAGCTGGTACAAATCAGCATGGTTATCAGTGGAATGATAGGAGCATTTCACCTTCTCAGCATCTGGCCCTCACAATGTGAACAGCTGATGTTTCAAAAGGTAAAGTATGTGTGTACAAGCAAGAGGGACATGCTGAACCTTCCATGTATGCCTTGTTAAAAGTTTCTGGCTTTGATTAAAGTGAATTCAGTGTCTGCTTGACAGGCAAGATTGACAGAACAGGAAACCGATGTCTTCCATTAGCCCCAGAGTAGATAAAAGTAAAGGCAGGCAGATGCGGCTCCCCCCTACTCAGGAAGGGTTTCCTTTAAGACAGAGCAAGCCATTAGCTTTCAAAGGCTTTCACTCCTTGTGATGAGAATGCTGAATATCAGACCAGTCGTACATGAATGTCTGTTTATCCCAGTATGCTGCTTCTTTTTGCTGGTAGGAGGTGTTTAAAAAAAGAGGCAAGGAATGCAAGTAGAGAGAAAGCCTTCCCCTTGTGCCCTCCTGGCTTCTGGCAATCAGCAGTTTACAGACTTGCTTTGCTAGACACAGCATCTATGCTGCCAGTAACGTATGGGACTATCCCACATTTGAAACACATCCATCTTGTAAACATGTGAATTTAGAATATTTCAGAGTATAAACAAACAAAACTGGATCAACCACCGCTTTATAACATATAAATGATTCAGCTTTTTAGCATGATTTTACTTCCTGATCACTATTACTCAATACTGAACCCATCAAAAGGGTCTCTTGGAAATTCTGTTCTTGTTAGTAAGGAACCCTGGTTACCTACGGGCTTTGGGGACACAAAAGTCCTCTATAAATAGAAGACTTATTTGTCTCCAAATAAGGAGAGGGCCCAGTTCTGCCTGATTTCTTAAATCCAGCTTTCCAGAACACGTACAAGATAGCAGAGGTAAGCCAAACTGGTCTGAAAAATTTGGTGTATTTCCAAGTGTAAGAAAGAGAGAATTTTTCATTTTGAAATGCTGTTTACCATTGTTTCTGGGGTTTTTTTATGCATAACAAGAATTCTGCAATCACTTAGGAGAAAAATGTGAAATCCTGTTAACAGCAATAAAAGTCTGTTATTACTTTTTAAACATTTAGAAGAAAACAAACCTAATTTTAATCAGATCTTTTCTACACACTCCCATTGCTTCATTTTTTTTTTTTTTACATGTCTAGTGGGTTAAAGGATAGCACATGCCATTCTAAAGAGGCATTATGAATGTGAAAGCTAATAGATTTTTAAGAAGGAGTTTAACACTCATTTTAGTGACTATCTTCTTCTGAGTCCTTCGGCCAATTTTTGTGGTTTTACTGCTGCTTTCAGGTAGTGTTCTCTGTGGTTTTTTTTTTCCCCTGTTCTTTGCCATTGTATGCAAGACTAGCACAAACAACCATGGCAAAGAAACAAGGACTTCTGCCCGTGAAATGCAGTCTAAGGTAGACACAATATCATAAATAAATAGAGCAGGACCAGTACCTGAGGAACAGAGGAAATCAATGACAGAAAAGGGAAAACAGCCCTTTTCTTCTTGCATGTACACTGTAAATATTTATTTTGGTCTTTTTTCCCCCATACAATCACAGGTGTGAGGAGAAGTGGTTTGTGCAAACTGAGAGCATATTGACAGAAAGCTAGCTGCTGGAAGTGGGGGTTTAAGGAGGAATCTTAAGGAGGTGAGCCAATACCGTGGGGGCCATTTACTTAGCCAGGTTTGATTTGCAACATTAACCACAGGAGTTAAAATAATGACAGTGTCACCAAGATTGAAGCTGTGCTGAAGTCATTGGGCCAGGAAGTGAAGTTTTGTGCTATCAAACCACTCGCTGCCATGCGCACACCGTTGCACTGGCCACTTCCCAGCATACAGCCACCTGCACCACAATACCTTGGAGGAGGAAACAGTAAAGGTGTGAGGAGGAAAAAGCCCCCTCTGTGGGTCTTAGTGACGATATCCAGAGGGGTAGGGGGAGGGGAAGAGAGAGGCTGAAACAGAGGAGGTTCTGTGATGATTCAGAGCACACCAATTTTATCGCCTACCAATGGAGCCCCTAGTGAAAATGAAAGTTGCCGCCTTCTGATGTGGCTGTAACCAAGCTCGCTTTTGGGCATGCTTGGATGCCTACTTCTCACTGCAGACCAGAGGGTATTCCTGGAGGGAGGAAGGAGCTTAATGTGTTTGGTGTAGCACCTCTATAATACTTGGATGTCTCAGACATGCATTTTTAGGATGTTATGTTGCCAACAATACAACGTTGCTAACAATATATTATTACTCAAAAAAAAACCCCACAAAAAAACCCACAACCAAAAAAACAAACCTTTGGAAGGTTCATAGTCTCACTGGTACATGAGGGCTATAGAAGGTATAAATGTAAGATATAAGTGTCAATGCCAAAATACAAATCTGGAAGGCTGCGAAGTATGGATGTGGGAAGCTTTCCAAGGATTTCAGGTGATGAAAAGGGAGTGGGCAGTAAGAGTAAGTTAATTGTCCTTGGTGTCTTTTGAAGAGCTTTTTATAAAATAAACATAATAAAAATATTGCTCCTACCAAAGCATTAAATGAATAATATTTACAGCCATCTGAACTTCAAACTGATCACCAGCAATGTAGGACATAATAATTCTTTTCTTTTATATGGCAGATGATATGTTCTTTTTTATTTTCATAAATATGCATGCACATGCCACTACATACACATGCTCTTAAAATAGCAATACTACTTGTGTATAGTACCCACCTGCTTCTCAAAACAGAAGTTCTCAAGAAAGGAACTGAAACTAGGACTCTTCACAACCTAATTGTTTGATCTTTCTAGCTTGTTTCATTTATATATTTATATTATATATTTATATCTATATCTCTAAATACAACTTACATACCACACAGAT
>WAAD01024387.1:22182-44328 GCA_013389945.1 Fregata magnificens
TAAGACATAGATTTCCTTGCAGTATTCAAATAATTTCTGTTTTAACATTGGACTATGTCAGTGAAGCTAGAAGGGCTTCTTCCTCTGCATTCTCCTCTTTAAAAAATCCCAAGTGACATCCCATGCTACACTTTTGCCTCTATAAACAATTAAATCATACATTCACATATATTCATAGCTCTCTGTTCAAAGAAAATGTGGTCTCACTGATGGAAGAACGTGCCATCAGGCTTACTTCTAGTGTTTCAAGTACATTACCAATTCAACCAACGACTCTGCATGTAAACAATAACAGGCACCTAATCAGACCTTAGTCTCACTTATTTCTTATTTTTCACAGTGTCTTTTGCACAGGATGTAAGACATTCCCCTAAATGAACATTTTTATTGTGCTTAATTGAAAACCAACAAAAGTCAATGCGATTGGGATTCATTTGACCAAATATAGTCATCAGTATCTGAATCACCATAAATCATAGTGTAGACGTAGTTAACATCTGAAGTAGTCTCTCTGTGCTCTCATTTATGTTCAATGACATGAAATAAGCACTTCTAGAGTATGATTCATCTCATCCTAAAATAGACAATGAAAACAGGTCAAATGACTCTTATCCTTAATGTACTTATTTCTCTCTATTGGCTATAAAGGGAATCTTAGGTGACTGCCTCAGATACAGACACCTGAATTTTGTGAAGCCCACCTTGTCAAGCTTACCAGTGATGTTTATGGCTCTGAAAAAGGCTCATCTATTTAAATCCTGAAAATTGTGAAAAGTGTCATATTTCTTCAAGATGTCTAGGTGCTCATATATCTGGGTCTCTCAGTATAATTCATTTATGACCTTCATATTGTGCCTCTGTTCCTTTGAGTTTGTTGTGATTACAGCTCTGCTATAAAAACAGTTGTCTAGAAAGTAAGAAAAGAAGGAGGCCTGTGGTGAATCTCCTATTACATTTCAAACTGAGTATTTCAGAAATGACTTAGATAAAATTAAGCTGAGGTGCAATCCTTTTCTTTCCTGTGATAATTGTACAATATTCCTCCAAACTCTATGACCCATGAGCTGTTTTACACTTTTAGGGGCAAAGAATTAAGATCTTTAACAACATTGTGATGTGTTTTTACTACAATGCCATTGAGGTTACACAAATGGCTTACATCGCTTTAGCAAAGGATTAGCTCTTTTAATAATGTTCAGCATCTGCTTACCTCCACCCTCCCAAGCCACACCCTTAATTATATGTAAATGTTAGAACATTTGTCCAGCTAGGGGCCAATACTTACGTTTCATATTGCATTTGTTTGTCCCAGCATGTCGCTGGGACAAGTTTAGCGAAAAGGCCCTGTGTCTTCTGCAACAGATGAACCTGAATTCCTCTGCAAAGCTGTGAGGTTCAGCCCATTCTTGTGTTCAGAAGGCTGGCCATCTGGAAGTGCTTTACAGCTTTCATTAATAGGGAGATTTATTGAACGCAGTAATATAAAATACAAATAACTGAATCAGAGAAGCATTCTCTATGTTATTAACATTGACACTAAATTCAAACAACTGTGTATTTTCAGATTTTACATCTGACTTTCCATATTTTTGCAGTGACAACACATTTATCACCCTGTTTTGCTTGATGCATGAAGCTCCATACAATGTGCTGTGTGAAGGGCAAGGATGGGCACCCCTTGTAGGGTGTCAAAGGAGGTGGATATCCCCACTGGAACTAACCATGGAGGGACAACACCATAGGACAGGGCTGGTTTACAATGCACTCTATACACAGTGACTGATGCAATCCTTCTCTGGAACGTTTCTCAGAGAGAAAATCAATGTGTCTCAGGAGCAAAAGAGAAACCTTGTCACGCCTAGCAAGGAGTTGCACAAGACATAGTAGTAGACCTATATTTGCAAGCCTGGCATTTGACAGGCCTGACAATAACTACCCTGGAGAGATTGTTGGGGGAAGCTGGTGGGTTTTGGGAGCTAGGCAGTGGGCACTTGGAGCTTTTAGCATTTTGGAAAAGGATTTTGGTTTTTCTGTCATCTGTAGGAAGGACTCCAAACAACTTGAATGTTTATATAGCTCTTTGCATCCACGTCCTTGACAAAACAAACTCCTTGCTAGATCTTTTTACCTCATTATCTGCTGCCTTATGCAGCTATGATTGATAAGGACTGCATTTTTTTACTCTTGCCAAAATGATAAGCAGCAGGAGAGCCCATCCACATAACTGGGCAACCTAGTTTGTGCCAATCATTAGATCCCTAGGGATGGATTGCCACTAACACCCAGGTTCCCTGTGTCAGAGAGAGTCACTGCGCTATAAAAGAGCTTTGAAGATACTTAAACTGTAGGTACAAATTTGGAGTCAAAATTAGGTGGACTGGACTGTAGCCTATATTGACATTTATCCTGCTGTCTTTACAACTCTGTTAAAATGGTTAGAACCGCATCAGCAAGGGACTGTATCTGCCTGGCTGTAATGCATACTTCAGATCTGGGAAAGCAAAACCACAGTGGTTTACATACATTTTAGTTTGGAAGCTTTTTCCCTGCTGTAAGATCACAAGTCCAACTGACGCTAATGTAGTTCACTAAGTAACACATGAATATAATTGAATTTCTTTTGATGTACAGTGTAATTATCTCAGAGATCAATAAAGGAGCTAAATGAAATTTACCTCCTGTGCTAGAACTGGCATATTATTCACTGTTTTGACTATTGATCTATAGTAGATATGAACTTTTTTCTCTTTTTAATTCTCTTGGACATTATTATAACATTGCCTACTCTGAAACACATTATCTGAGACACATGAGTACCAGTGTCTGTTATTATTAGCAATAGTAACCAGATGAAAACTCTTATGATTATTTTTTACTCCATTAATTCTCAACCAAATCTCTCAGTTGCTTTGGACTGTGAGAGACATTTCTCATCCCACTTGCACATACTACATCAAATCTCTGGTGCCCTTCTTCACCTTATTATGAACTCTTTAACATTTAAACTGTGATGATTAAGAAGAAATAAAGCTGTGAAAAAACCACAAGGATCAGGTCCAAATTGACTGTCATTTTTATTCACATTTTCTCATTTCTTCTGGGTATTCTGTCCTACAGTTAGGTTTTATGGAGTTCAGTTCTTCAGTAACAAACCATTCTGATTTTGAGACTATTTGTGGGAAACTTGAATGATTTTTATTGTAACCTACCTAAAAGTTACAAACGTACAACCTTTGGTACTTGATATATGCCTTCTTTGTTCACTACAGTTACTGTTGAAGCTAGGTTCCAGAGAGCAAAGAGAGAGTCAGTACTTGTATTATCCACATCTGCCCTATTTTGGATCCCATCTTTGGAGAGACATAAACACAACAGCTTTGCTAGGCGCATCTAGCAGGTCAACTGAATATAACACACCTAGGCTTGATACAAATCTGTGCAGAATAAGGCACTGTGTAGTATAAATCAGTATGCCTGTGCTCTCTGTGTAGTAAAGCAAATACATTGCTCAGGAGGAGAAAAGTCTCACTCTCTGAATCGGGTTATATTCATTTCCACATTCTCGTAGCACGCTGTCATTCCTAAGAAGAAAATGGCAGTCCAAGTTTGTGCTAAAACAGGGAGTGTCTGTCTGTGAACTCTCGCATCAAGCCTAGTTTTAACCAGCTGTCCCAATTGCCTGAACATCCTCTCCTCGTGATCGTGTGGCACCAAGTGCCCAAACACCATTTTTCTGCAGATGTCAGAGATTTTTATGTTGCAGGCCAAGAACAAATTAGGTTGATAACCATGCACGACTGTCTGGCCCTGTAATGCTGGACATGATGGATGTTTTCTTTAGCATTGCTCTTCTGTATGGTAACATTCTGCATTTTACTTGATTCACAAGTGTAAGCTAAAGAAGTGCAGGAATGATCAATAACAGATGCTAAAGGATCTAATTACAGAAACTGACATAGTCACATTTTTAAGTGCAAACACACTAGTTTATTTAGAGACACACATGCGCTTTATATTCATTAGTCTTGAGTATGCACCAACATGGATTAGAAAAATAAAACAGTGTGTCCCTTGCGATCTGATTTCAGTGGTACTGTCTTATATTGTGTTTTGGCCAGACAACTCCGTAAGGAAGCTTTCTGTAGGAATACTTTGTGCATGTCCACTTGGTAAAACTTTCTGCATTATATGTGGATTCAGTTTTGTAGGACGATGAACTGAATTTATATTTAAGTCTTCTACCTGCCTTTTGCTTACCACTTAGAGGAGAAAAAGAAAAAAAATATATTTCTGGCCTCATGACACCTTTAGCAGGATTAAAAAAAATTCCTTATGATGTCACTTTGAAAACTTGTCTTTCAGATAGTTCAGGAGAGGTTCCAGTTCATCTAATGCAAGCACGTAACTGATAGTTTTAGCTGTCTGCTGGAGCAGACAGCGTACTCCAAAAGGTAAGGGCTAAAGTCTCTATATAGTATATTTGAAGATATCCAGATTGAGAACCTGCCTGCTCCTACATTAAGTTCCCAAACTGGGTACGTAAGCCTCAGCAGCTAAAATCTCTCATAGGCGCCCAGAGCCATCCATTCCTTTCTGTTGACCATGTCCTTACAAAGTACATCATATTAACTTTTGCGGAACTGCTTCATTGGTTACCTAAAGTACAGAGGCAAATCAGGTGTCCCATTGGATGGTTAGGATGTCATCATGTATTTCTAGCCTGGGAATTCCAACATAATTTATGACTGGATTTTAATATATATTTTATATTGCACATACATACATACAGAAATGGTTTTTTAAATGCTGCAAGGTGACAGTTACAAAGGAACTAGTGATTTTGGACTGTACTTGCTTTTTGTTGCACAATTTTGATGCACTTTAAAGGGGCTGAACTTTCCTAGGGTGGACTGTCACTTCTGTATTTTACAGTTTCTCAAGCTTAACATCGTAGCGCTGACACCCACTGAAAGCAGAGGCCGAAATCACTGTCTTCTCTTATCTGGTCTTGCCTCATATCTCTTTTCATATTAACATCTTAATCAATATTCATCATATTTTATTAAACTAAAAGTAGGAATTTATTTCTGTGTGTCTTATAGGGAATCAATGAATTCATCATAAACTACTAAATGGACAGAAACAGCCCTGTCCACTTTGTGTCATAAAACATAAATTCTTAAGCAGGGTCTTCTTAATTCAAGTGAAAGGATTTAATATTTTGGGAGTAGGAGAAACTGAGTTCCCTCCTGCTGTCATTATAAAGGTCCTAGTGGGAACAGGGAGAATCTCATAACCACCATAATGTTCCACAGAGTTTATGGAAATATTTTTACCTTCCTAGGCACCCCCTCTCATTTTCATATTCTTTAACCGATTCAAACTCAGTCTTCCCAAGAACACATTTTAATACAATTTACTAGTAGAACCTTTTTAATGGTGATCAGCCTCCCTCCATCCCACTCCTTACAAAGAAGATAGATAGATACAATACTGTTTGCCAACTCAAAGTTTCTTCTGCTTTCTCCAGTCAAGCTCTCCATGCTTTTAAACTTTCTGTTGTTAATAATGATTACTGTTACAGGATCAAATGCTGCTATACCTATGAAATTTAAACTTCTGTGTGATGAATATCAGCAAAAAGCAACATATAGCATATTAAGTTGATGAGATGATAACTTGGTACAGAATTTTTGGATGAGGATTCAGTAATATACTTACTTTAACAAAAGATGTTTCCTGAAAATGCTTACTTTAGCAAAGGATGTCTCCTGAAAGATTCCATTAGCATGGAATCTTTTTGTAAAGTCTCAGTATTTCTTTGCTGATACATCAATATTTTTGCTGAAACATAAATATTTTTGCTAACCCATTTGCTTACATTACCATTTTTAAAAAAAAAAGTTTACTCTCTATTTAATTCTCCCTTGCACAGATTGTGCATTTTTTTTCCCCAGGGAATGATTTTGCAATGTAATTGTGGTGAAGTTTCACTTTGTGTTCAGAAAAAAAATGTGTTCTGCAGCTGAAACAGGACATTCCAAGGTGTCCTGCCCCTCAAGTGTTTGTAAAGATGGTGGTTCCTAAACACAAATAGGCAGAAAGCAAAAATAGGTAGCTTCGCATAGCATTAATTTATAAGAGTTGACCATACTTCAAATGCAGTTTTTCCTACCATCTAGATTAGACTCATCAGTAGCCAATCTAAATGTCTAATTGAAGAGTAGCTTTCTGAAGAGTCTGTAACTGTCGCTTGGCTTCATCCTTCTCTGTTTGTTCCTAAGGTTTCTTTCCTCTCTTGTTTTCCTTCTCGAACAACAATGCACTCTATTTTGGGGTTGCTAGTCATGATTCCAGGAATGGGAATCCAACTCTTGAGTACAACAGGCTTTACATAGTAACTTCTTGGCAGAANAAAAGTCCCTATAAAAATACCTTCAAAACATGAAAGACTGAAGAATTGAGATAAATTGTGACATTTGTTTTTCATGCTTAATTGAAAGCTTTTTGCTACTCTATCACCAAATATCATGAATACTAAGATACTTCTCTTCTAAATGTGTATGTGTATATGGGAACATTCTAACCCCAAGCTTGCCAAACATCAAGTCCTTCTGTTTGCTCTCTTTTTAAAATTAACTCTTGATGGAGGAATGGTTCCATTCAGCAAGAGAAGGAGTTTAAGGTTTCTCTGAGTCTGGGCAATTAGCATAAGAATGGTCCTGGAAATGATGAACTGTCTAAAAGATTATTCTGCTCATGAACAAATGGTCCACTGTTCAAGGGTACCTGCATGGACCCTGCTTCTCTCTCCTCCCCCACACCTCCACCCCCTGCCACATTGGAGAGATGTCTTTGGAGGCAGAGCCACAACAGGAGATTTGGGATTTTGGCACCCGAATGTGGCTCTTTATATGTTTTCCCTCACAAATTCCTTTCCCTCTTTCTGGTTATTTCTGACTATGCTTTGCCCCACTGATCATCTCCTCTTCTTGAAATGACTGTCCCAGCTGGCAGGACGTGGAGCCCTAATACGGTGCTTCTCTCACACCTCACAAGGCTTCAAGAAGCAGGTACTCTCTTCAGTTCTGTCCTGTAACAGTCCTTTTTGGGTTTTAAAGACCCCAAATCCCTGTGTTATTGTGCTCTACCTTTCCACTTTCATCTTTATCTTGCCTTCCTCCATCCTCAAATCAGTTAAAAGAAAGAAAAGGAATGCACAGGTAACAACAAAATACACTTTTCTGAAGAAAAGACACACCCAGTTATTGCCAAGGTAAACTGCCTCTCTACTTTCAACATTTATTTATCTGTTGCTAAACACACCAAAGCATCTATCATGTTTTAAACACAGTCTTTTTCAAGCTATTTAATAAATTGTACTGTGTATTTATGACTCCTTAACCAGAAAACCATACCCTAATGGATATATTTCAAGTTCCTGACCCAAAACCCTTAATTAACTGTAAAACCAACATTCTTATTCTTCTTCAGAGGAGTATTATGTTAGCAGATTTGGAAGTTAGTTCTGAAGGGGACTGTTTTTATAGTACCACAGATCCTGAGGGGGGGGAAGTCATTTTCTATTCCAAGAAAACATCCACCACTAGCACCAGTGAGAAGCAGAGCTGTGGGGTTTTTTTTTTAAAGCCTTAATGACTAGTTTTTATTCCATAATCACAGAGTGCCCCTTTCACCTGATGATTTTTGTTCAGTCTTCAGTGCACTTCCTTTTCTGCTTCATCATTCATCAGCTATGAGGTCATTAATTTTAAATGGGAGACTCTCAGTAACCAACAGAGAATTTCATTGTAAATCAAAACTTCTCCAGCTGATAAGTTAATTTGTCAGTAAGGCGGTTCGGCAGCCCTTTTGTTTTGTATGGAATTTTCCAGACAGTCCTCTAGGCTGACACCACAGAAATCAGGATCACCATTTACTATAGGCCTTCAGTCTTGAGGGAAGTCCTAAAAGAAAACAGAGATGACACATTTTCCCCTGTGCTCCCAAGGTCTCTATACCTACAACTATCTCTGTTCTGCTGTCTGCTGGAATATGTTTGATCATACTGCCAATGTATGGATGCATGCCAAAAAAATGTGTATGGCCATTAAGGAACACTTGTTCTCTGGCTGAAAGGGCCCCTTTACACATGTCTGTCCTGAAAAAACTTGCACAAAAGCTTAATCTCCAAGATATGACAGCTAACAAACTCATTACAATCCATATGGGGGAGGGAACAAGTGGGATACAACAAGGACACCATGTAGCGCAGATGTCCACTAAGTCTTCACATCAAAACAGCAATCAGAAAAAAGCTTTGGAGCCAGTAATGGAACCAGCTTTTTATCAAACTAGGTGTAGATAGCTGTGCTGAGGAAACTCCACAACACAATGCAGGATCTGGTATGGAGAGCTTCTGTTAAAAATCATCTGGAGCTTGGTGAAGCTCAGCAAATCAAAACATGCTGAATTAGCACAAACTTCTCTATCCAAAGAAATATTACAGGCGAGATCATCTCCTCTGTTATGACCTGGGTTTGCCCTATGCAAATTGTAAGGTCAAGGAAAGGGAGAGGAGCAAGCATGTGTTTGCTTCGCCAGTGCTCTAACCACATATAGGCTATACCAGTTATGGTAGCTGAGCTTCAGCCTAAGTTGGTCTGGGCCTGGCCAGAGGAATCAAGAACATGATGCTTTCTTCATTCCTCCTATGCTATGCAGAGCTTTGGTATAAAGACATGCTTCACCTGGCACGCATGCTCCAGAAATGTGATTTTTTTAAAGTGAGGGTCACCTCTCACACCAGTGTATGTGGACAAGTGAAACAATGGCAAGTAGCTTTTCTATTTGGGACACTATGTTATGACAGCTGTCCAGTACAGCGTTCTCCAGTGTTGCTTAAAACCAACCCTTCCTCTTATTCATATTGCTTTATATGCAGAAGGGACTAGTAGGGCTTGCCAGGAGGAAGAATGGATGGAGATAGAACTTTGGAGAGCTTCTGCATGTTTGGTTTTTCACTCTGAACTTCCAAGGAGAAGGAATAGCAGAGTATGTGTCTGTGCATTTATTCCTAGGAGAGGTAACTGGTGATGGCAATGTGCTTGGAAGAGCAGCAGTGACTATTTTGCAAATGTATACCTGCTTCCACTACTGCTTCCTCACTGCTGCACTCTCTCTTTACTTTTGATCATGGCATCCCCACATCCATCTTTTTTCTTTCTCTTTTTCACCTAGGAAACAATTCAGTTCCCTTTTCCGGGTGACGTTTGAGGCCATCGCTTGAATTCTGACGAGCTACAGAAGTGAGAGAACCAGACCTCCATTCTGACTGCCCCGCCCCTTCTTCCTCTTGGCCCAGACCATCAGGATAACAGCTGAAGCAGCCAAGGATTAATTACAGAGCTGTGCAAGAAAGGAGACCCTTGGTACTGGAATTATTGCTGATATCACAAAGTATTTTGACTGCTTTTAGCCACAGGGCCCGATCCTGTCAGCAAGCCACATGCGGACCTCCCATTAGCTCTATGGGTGTTCCACAGGCAGTCAGCTGGGGACTACCAGCCCCTCTCAGAAGTGTCTAATAGATCTGCATAGGACTATGAATGACGCATACCAACATGCGATTCTCCACATGTAACGCAAATTCAGCCTTACTGCTGAAGTGTTGCAGTAGTTGGGGGAACACGCTTCTCAGATCCTTTCCCAGACTTTTATGATTCAGGGTAGTTAACTGGAAATGCAAAAGTCGAGTCGCTGGGTGGCTGCTCATATGGAATTTTGATTCATCTGTAAAAGGGAGAGAAGTCGGCTCTTAGCATACTTTCTGCTATCAAAGGCATGCTGGGCAGTAAAGTTAATTGCATTACGCTGTGTTCAAACAAAAACGCTTGAAAGCAGTTCTGTCTAGCTATGTGAATATGTGCACAGAGCTTGTGTATGTGACTGTTGCAGTAAAGTGAAAATGTCTGTCAACAGCAAAAAAAAAGAAAGAAAAAAAAAGAAATATGTCAGTACTACCTCATGGGGAATTTTCTCTCCGGTTTCTAACCAGTAATATCCTCCACTCATTTGCCCTTTAAGACATTTTCAGAGAAATGGTTCCTTGATCATAAAACAAATCACGACACAAAAAACCCCTACCAGAACAAGACACTCCATTGCACATGCTGCATCTCAAGGGAAAGGATGAGACAATAAACAGCACGTAACAGATGTTATTCACGTTGCTTCATGCACTGTTGGAAGGCTGTCAGACACTACAGTTCTGAGCATGGTGAAAGAGCCCATAGACATAGAGTAGGGTCACTAACGATGGATCTCATTTAGGACAAGGTTTAAAAAATCAAATTAATTATTTATATATTCATAGACAAGGTATTAACAAAAGTAATAATCTTGAATCGTTTCCACCCCACTACAGCCCTTACAGTAAAATGTTAACACAATCTTTCAAGAATACAGAAATTAGTAAAGATTTCAGATTATTTAAAACTTCTGAAGTAAAATATATATGCAAAATAACAACTTTGGTAACAGCTTATAAGGAGTATCTGGAGCTGTGCTAGCTTTGAATCATGGAGTTTCAAGGGAATTTTTTATTATAGTTTTGGCTCCAGCGCACTCACACCATGTGGGTTTTTGCTTTGAGTTTTAGGTTTGAATGGACCAAATACTTCAAAGCAAGACTCTAAATCAGGAAAATACACTGAATTTCATATGCTTTCCACTCAAAACCACACCTTGGCCCAGATTCCCTCACAACAGAGCCCAGCCTCACTTGAAACTTGGCCCACATTTGTTGAAAGCGTTTACAAATCCCATCAAAACTGGCCCGAGTTTCAAGTTTGTAATAAAATCCAAACCCAAGAGTTCTGCTTGGCTTCAAATATCTCTCTGTTCTAGTAATTTCCACTTGTTTCCGTTAAAAAGAAAAAAAATGGTATAATTCATGCTGATTTCTGCCTGTTGCACTGGTAAACCTGGAATAACTCCATTAACTCATCAATGTTTTTCAGATTCGCAGCAGTGTAGGTGTGAGCAGGTTGAGCAGAGGTTTTATTAAGATAAAGGTGGGAAGCTGGGTATACTCCAAGGCCAAAATTCCAAAATGCAATGCGTGTCTTTCTGTTGAAGTTAACAAAATGCAACTGCAGCCCGTAGGCTTTCTTGGGTATAAGCAAATCCTCTGGTTTCGAAGGTGGCACTCAAAGTGCCTCAGCACGGTGCCGTGCCAAAGGGCAACGTCTGCCTTGCTGAGCCCACGCTGCGGCAGCTCCACCGTGCCGCCTGCCCCTGCCACACCGCCCCGCTCCCTCCTGCCCTTTCTGCCAACACCAGCCTCTGCACAGTGACCGGGTGAGCAAGTTCAGGCACTGTCATTTGTTTCCAGCTGCGTCTAAGCTTGCAACCAAGCAAGACTTGGAACAATAACGCTGACTAAGAGGATGGATCAGGAATGCGCAGCTGGGGACACCAGCATGGGTGGGAGCACCGGAGCCTGGATTTATAGTGGCTTAAACCACTATGAAACCACCTCTGGGCTTGCAGAAACAGGATTGCGTGAATACTAAAGCCTCTGCATTTGCCAGAGTCTACTATCTCACTGTACATCGCTGATTTGTTGGTGCACAATCTATCACGTGACATTACGAATGACATCACTGACACACCTATTACCTGATCCGCCACCAGTTCATACTGGCTGAGGAAAACCCGCCACGATGAAACAAAAAAAGCCTGCAGCTATCACACACAGTAAATCCAGCCACCAAACCATAGTAGGGGGCCATCCCATGGGCAGATCTTAGTAAGAACAAGAGAGACGGCATCGCAAAATCCACATAGCGACTTTATGGTTGCAACCTGATTTTAGACTGGAAGTGCTGAGACATTGCGGGGATATAATACGGCAGGTAAAACGCAATGGCAGACAGATTTTTGCTCTGGATGCTCTTAGACTGGTTATCCCTTTTGCACTTCCTCCATCACGAATCCTCAGGAGGAGAACTCGCCCTGACACCGTGGCGTTGCTACAAGCAAGGGCCAGACTCGCAGCACTCTGCCTCACAAAACCAGTCCCTTCAGCTCTGTTTTTCATCCTCTCCTTTTCTCTGGGGAGAAAAGGGAGCTAACTGAGCTGGGACTGGGGAATCAGAAATGCATATTGTATTTGCATCTTTTTTAAATGAACTTGTTTCAAAAGACAGGTTTGCTCTGTCTGTCCCACACCCTTTTCCACCTCACCCTTTGTTACCCCTGAATAATAAATGCGTCGTTAAATAGCCCAGAGCTTCAAATAGTGCCTTCTGATCACGACAGAAATATTTCCTAGCACTGGAAGGACTCTTCAGTGGCTCCTGCAGTTTGCTTCCGCACTTCCTTTTCCTCCGGTGACAGTCCAGAAGCAGTTTTTAGCAGCTCCGTCCCACCCAGGGCTGCTCTCAGCCCTCCTTTCCCCGACCCTTTTCCCCTGGAGAAACACCAAGGGCTGGAAAACGGCTACCTGAGGCCCTGAGCCGTGAAAAGATGCGGTTGGAGCGCAGGGAAAACAAAGTAAACGCCATGAGAAGGCAGCCCCCCGCTTCCCCCGCCTCCCCGCCCTGGGCCCACCAGAAGAGGCCGGAGCGGGAGCAGGCAGCCGGGCCACAGGGCTGTTTGATTGCCTAAGCCTGGTGGCCAGACAATAGGACCAGAAAGAATGGCTGCTTCCTTCCTTCCTGTCGAGTGTTCTGCCTGAGTGAGCAAATTCAATAGCACTTCGCTTCGCAGCAACACCAGGCTCTCTCGCACAGGCGAAAACCAACAAAGAGCCATTCTCGGGCATTTCCAACTGCACCTAAGCCAAGGCACTGAGCTGTGGAGCCATCCGGCCAGGGGAGGGGGGCGGCGCAGACGTCGCTCGAGGGTGTGCGGCCAGGCACGGTAAACATCCAGGTTATTGTTTATGGCGAAGGACTGACTTTTTTTTTTTTTTTTTATGTCAGGCACTGGGCGGTTTGGTTCCCCATCCCACCCCTGACCCTGCCACTTATTTTGTATTTTTTTTTTTTTCAAAGCGCTCCTGCTGAATTCACTGTTTTAAACCCCTCCATACAGGCTGGTTGAAGGGCGCTATGAGGTACTCGGGCATAACTAAACTAGGAGAAGGTGACACAAGAGTTGCTGTGTGCAAAACATAAGCCTGCTGCTTTCTTCAGATTCAAGTGGTCACACATTTAAATCACAGGCCAACAGTGAAAATAAAATAGGTGTCAGTCAGGGAAATATCTGAGAAAAGCAGGTAAGCAGATGACAAAGATTGTGCTTGAGCAGGTATAAACTGAAACAGTGTTCCGTATAAATTCCATAAGAAGGCAAGATAATAACTACAGATTGCATTTTTTATTAGAATCAGGCTCTTTTCCATCTTCCAGACCCCACTCTTTAGTTCAGTGCTGTGCCAGACTAAGAAGGAACATCATGTCGCTAAAAAGACAAGGACCCAGGATGCACATGCCCAGAGTTGCCAGTCAGAAGTCACATTTTTTGTAAGCACTGAGTTTCTAGATCTTCAGGGCCCCTGAAGAGGGTTCAGTCCATGAAGCTTTCCCCGTGCAGAAATAAAAAGCGCGTTCAGTTTCCCTGCTGTCTCTGCAGCGCAGTTGGTACATCACTTTGCAGCGCAACTATACGTCCCGCGGGATTCCCGTGCATCTGCAGTGAGGCATCTCCTCTTGTTGTACAAGCATGGCATAGGATGTGGCTATACTGAGGGACGTATTCTTGTGAACATCTGGGTTTGTTGATTCAGCGTGTGTGGGAAGAGGAAGGGGGAAGCACAGAAAGTATCTCAAAAAAGAAAAGCTTACACGGGATCGTTGGAGTGACCTCTCTCTCTCTTTCTCTCTCCTAAAAAGCTAGAATTTTGCTTTTTGTCTTTGAAACGAGCAAAGTAAGATTTTGCACTTGCCTGCTGCATCTGTTTTCTCAAGCAAAGACCTGTTTGTTTTTCCCATTGTGTCTGAACCATATTTGAAACAGACCACTGAGCCAAGTTACATCAAGCCTGTTTCTTTTCTTTTCTACTTCTGAACTATGACAGATTATCCTAACCCATCTGCAGGCATGATTAAAAATATGAAAATCATTTTTACTTTTCTTTTGAACTGTCTTTGATATAGTATTTGTTGTCAGATAATCTATAGAGTTTTAACATCTGGTAATGTAAAATGGTATGTTATTGCAGCTGAAGAAAGAACCATTTAGATATTTTTATAGCGAGTTTTTTGTGGCATCCAAGATTGCAATTGTGGCTTCAGTTTACAATAAACTTGTGGTGGTACATTTATAACTAAATTATTCATTTTTGTGTATCAGGACATAGTTTATAACCCAGAGGAAAAAAAAAAAATCCCAGCACAGAGGATCTTTATTAACATACACATACTGCTTACATGATTACGATGATAAGTGACGTTCAAATATGTCATCACCTAATCTTAGGAAACTAGCTCAGACAACTTTCTGTTAAGCAATAACCTGTAAATGACAAAACAATATCTATCTCAGTCATTGCACGGTGAAGGCTAGATTACTGTAGTTGAAAGATTTTTCTCTTTCTCCAAGAGCATTCAGAAGCAACACGTAGAGAAAAATTAACAATCGAAGTAGGACAGCGGTATAGATGTTCACCTTTTAAAATTTGGCATAAATGAAAATTCATAGAATTTATAGATACATCTGATCTAGTTGTAGTCATTAATGTTTACGGTCTGCTTCCCTACAGAAAGATAGTATCCACTAACTTAACAGGAGGCCCACTCCTGGTTCAGTTTGCTTTGGTTTGCCTTGGTTGTTTTAATCACTGGAAGAAGCTCATGATATCATGCAGTTGGTTTACTGCTAGCAAAAGTAGTAACCTAAGAGGATAGGGTATGCATCCCAATTACTTCTTATCCAAAGTCAGGCAAAGTTTCCTTAAGGAAGCATTACATTATTGCTTGTCCTGTGGAAAAGAATTTGCAGCTAGGGGTGAAGAAACTGATTTAGATCAAAGAACACCACCGCCAGTCTGTACTCTGATTGCCCCAAATCTGGTATTTGTAAGAATTTTGTTTATGCTATTCCTTACTTGACATCCTCTGGAAGAGACATGCAGGTACCTTCCCCACTCACTTGAGCCATAGGCATGCATCACCGTAAGGAGATTTCAGCCTCAAGTTTGAAGATTCCACACGTTCAGGTATGTCACATTAACTCTGAGTGCAAAACCAAACAAACTATGGGGTTCTAGCTGGCATCTGGGAAGCTGGTTGTTGGCCATCAGCCGCTCATTATGATGCAACCCCCTTCCTTTTAGCACCTTCTGTTCTTTTAAAATGGTCTGATGCCTTTTTTTTTTTTTTTTAATCTCCACTGTAGTCAGGCTAGATGGAGGTCAGATGAGTCAGACATTGGTTAAACCAACAGAACTGAGATAATTTTTGACAGTTATGTAACTTCCCACCTTCGTTTTAGTAGCTTGCTCATTCCTCTAGTCGTATGCACTAGGACTTCTCACAGGGTCCTAGGGAAAGTTGAGAAGACAACTATTCAGTGTATTTTAGATTATATATTAAATACTCTCATTAACCCTATGACGTCTTCATTCCTCAGAGTCTTTTGATACGTTTATGTTCAGGTTGCACCTGTGAGGTAGGCAAATACTTTTACAGGTGAGGAGCTGAGGCACAGTCTACACTGCGGTTGGGAAGTGTGGCAGCAGTGAGGACAAGGCACGGGAGAGCTGTTGGTAGCCAGACTAGCTGGGGCACTTGCAGAAGTGTAGACAGAGCAGCTCAGGATGCACAAATCTGCCTGGGACCCTCGGTATTTAACCCACATTGACGCCATGCCATTGGAGTGATTCCCATCTGCAGTTCCCAATTTATAGTAAGTGGTTTGCTGAACCATGTAAAATAAAGTTATCACAATGGTGCTTTTGATTAAAATTTTTATAGGGGGCCACAGTGGCCTTTGAAAACAGTGGGAGTTGACAGTGATCTGCTAGTGCTGCTAAAAAGTTCAGGAATGCTGAACTTTAAGGTTAGGTTGTCTGATTGCAGTGCAAATATATGCTAAGTGACTTGCCCAAGGTCATTTGTATTATGATATCTATAGTAGAGCAGGCACTGAACACTGATTTTCCATAGCTGTGGTTAGTGCTCTAATCTCTGCTATGAAAAGAAAAAATATTTTCTAATCTGACTAAGTATGTTGAATTGTATCTTAGGCAAAGTTTAACTGGTAATACAATATACAGAAGTAGGCTAATAAACATATCAGGAATCTCCATCTTTACTTCTTCTCTATGTGAACACTTGAATTGAAATAGCAGTTCATTTTAATTTCCACCTTCTGATATTTTTGGTGCAGACTTTAACCCAGGAACTGAAATGGGACACACTTGTTTTCAAGTAAGAGGAATCGCAAACAGTTTTGCACAGAAACAATGAATGATCTGACTTGAAACCACTTTTGTTTCTCCCTGCAGGAAAAAGTTGCACTGGTTAACTGAAGGGATGGTTTAAACTAATCTAGTTAAACTACATTAAATGGTAGGTGGAGGTCTGTTATGCATATTCAGACTAAACGGAACTTACAGCTGTTTAACTGAGTCACTCTTGAAAAACTGCGTGACTTTTTGTTCTATAGACAGACTGCCGTTATTAGGGTGCACATTTCTGTATAACCCCAGCGTCAGACCTGGGAGGAAGCTCTTCTCCTTCAGGTTGATTTGCTGCCATAGCTCATGAAATCGTCACTCCCTTGCTTTCCATAGACTAATAAATCGTTGGGCAGACTGCCCTTCTCAGAGAGCTTAATGACCTGTCCATATTGCTAATACGCTAATATTGCAAAATTACTTATGATTACTGTAATCAATATAGAGTCTCTTTTTGAAAACAAGTTGACCTCACTGATTCCAAAGGGTTTCCAGTATCTGAGAAACTGTAAAAAAAAATATATATATTTATATATTTAAAAATTTTTTTTCAAATGGAAGGGAAGAAAGCCTGTCTTTAGATGGTTGCATTTTGATTGGGTCTTATTGAAACAGAATTTGAAAACTTAGAATAAATAATAATTTTGGAAATTGTACCTAAAGAAAGCAGAAGGTAATAAGAGCAGAAACAGCAGTGGTGTGTGGAAGTTCACTCGGGGGATGTAAGAGTGTAAAGGAGCAGCCTTTTTCATACCCCAAAGACTGCTGTGCAGTCACTAGTGGAAGCCTACACAGAGCAAATGGACGACGTATAAGACTGCAGTACCATTCTGTAAAGTATGTCATAAGCTCAGCGAGTAGGGAGACACTAGTGGGTAGGCTCCCTTTCATTTTTGCTCACAAAATGAATCATGGGCACAGATTTGAAGATCTAATACTTATGTGCTTAGTTGTATTACAACTTACACCTGCAAAAGGAAAATGCCCCTTTTGCAAATTCACCTCTTGGGTGTGGAGTTGGGGTGAGGACTACTGTCATGCAATAGTTCATGAAATGGAAAATGACTGCCTACATGCTTTGTTGCATCAGGTGCTTTGCACAGCTGTCTGGTTTACCATGCGACAAAGTAAAACAAGCTGATATACCCAGCAGCATGAAATGAAAGTGCTCCGTATTAAAAAGTGCAAACAACCAAACGATTTTTAAATATAGGCAGAATCTATAATAAGCAGTAAAACACCCATGCCTCTCATGGCTAATGAGTGTTCCCATCTGTAATGGTCTGCCACATCCCTGGTTAATTAGAAACTAAATTACTAACATCTCTAATTATTCATAATGACATTCTTTTACATCTGTTAAATTAGTTATAAAAATGATTAGCATAAGAAATGCTCAGCTTTGAAATACTAGTCAATAAGTCAAAAAGCCTCTGTTTGCCTATTTAATCTAATGAAAGGTATTTTATCTCACATGGCATCTAAGCACACAGACAAAATTAACCCTGTGAAAGTAAATGGTTTTACCAAACAGAGCAGAGCTGGGTTGCACTGCTATCTTTTTCATGTACAGACTGTTTCCCTTAATAAACATATTTCAGAATACTATACATACTTTGAATAAGTTACATAATTTTCAGGGCAATATGAAAAAAAAAAAAAAGTTTTGCAAAATATATGTCGTGTTTTAATGTATTAATAAAATGATGACCCAACTGTCTCCCAGGCTTTCCAGACACTTGACTAACCTATTTGCTTAAAAGGTGTATATGAACAGGCAAGTTTTCACAGGGTGTCATTTTCCATATAATCAGGAGGGCTTTGTGCTAAATTGTATAAGAAAGCATTCAGGGTTAAAATTCAGCATGACTCTCCCCCAAACAACCCTTCCTGCACCTTCACCCCCACTCCCACTTAAACCCTTTTGGAGGTTCCTGCCCTCCCCTCCCCGTTCTCCTCTTAGAAGCAAACTCATCACCATTAGCACACAAATGCAAAATAACCAGCCTAGGCCTCTTCCCAGGAATACAAATTAGGGGCAGGTAGTTGAAGAGCTTAGAAAGCTGAAATAGTGAAGTTCACAATGAAAAGGATGAATAGATGAGAGACTGAAAGTGGGGTAAAGTGTTCAGCTTTTGTCATTTAAAGTGACGTCTTTAACTCTTTGCCTTCATGAGGCTGCTCTTCACAAAAATAATAATGAATTGCAATTAAGACCTGAAGGACAAAAGGGAATTATGTGGGAGGAAAAAAAAGAAAAGGAAAAGAAAAAAAGAAAAATTATGATCACAAGAAGAAGATTTTTTTTCCTTCTGCAGTATATGAATATCTGTCAGGAAAGCAGAGAGGATAGTTTTAGAACTGTCATTGTTTAATGTGACAATGGTGCCACTGTAGATAGTGAAGCCAATGATGTCGTCAAAGCAGCTGGATAAAAGTTTGAGATAGCTCATGAGATCTTCTAAATTTATATCCACTCTTGAAACCCCGTAACTACTTCGTGTTCTGTTCTACTTTTGGGGACGTATTACCGTTTCTTACTGAAATAGGGGATATTTTAGGTGTAAAGTGCTGCTATGTTTAAAGTTATTTCATATTTATTCATTTATGCAAAGCCTTTGGAAAATTAACTCCTATCTTCTCAAATTCAGCTGCACCTCTGGACTTGGCTGCCACCTGTTTGTCCCCTGCTAGAATGAAGTTTCATTTTGTAGCATAGACCTGTGCTCAAATCATGGTGAGAGCTAAGGTCTTCTTTAAAATGTATTATTTGTGGATACGGTATCCTGCTGTCAGTGTAAAATGGAATGGCTCTTTGATCATGCTGAGGACAAGCAGTTCTTTAAACAAGTCCTCCGATCCATCTGAATGTGGCATTAGGATAGGAACCCACGTTAGGTACAAAAGCTTTGGTCCATATTTTCTCTTACCTCTCAGGTTATTAGAGTTCCTTGGAAAACCTGGGCAAGACCTGTGGAAGAGTTCCATAAGTCTCTCTCCCATTTATTACTGCAATGGTATTTCCAAACAAAATGTGATCATCAGTCCTCCGTATTCAGCCACATAAAGCACAAAGCCAAAAGTAAGACAGCACTATGACAGCTTGTAGCAGGCCATGTAGGAGGGACTACAGACTAGGGACTGCACTATTTGGCATAGGACTGCATCAGTACTTAAACAGCAATGTTACCAGTAGAATCTGGAAAAGGCGGCTTTTAGACATGGAAAAGGAAGGACTAAACTGCAAAACTAAAATTAAATAATGAACCCTCAAAACTTTATGATAAAAAGATAAGTGAATAACATTAGACAGCACTGCTCTAAATGGCTAGTGAGGATTATACATCCATCTTCTGTTTTTACCTGGGGTGTTCTTTTTTATTACTGCTAATACAGTGCTGAAGAAATTAATGCTTTTTCATACAGTGTAATGGCCATTTTTACTTTGCTGCACTACTGAATTTAATAACAAATATACTTTGGGAAAAACTTGCCAACAGACTCATTCATGCAACACCTATGACTTCAAAGTATGGAATCTTATCCAAAGTTTACCAGGACATTTAATTTTCTGAAGGAAAATTGAAAATTTCACAAGCTGTCTTGTAATTCCTGTACCAATAACCAGGATTTCTTGCTCACATTTTGGAAATATCAAAATTCAAGTTCTTCCTAAAATAAGAAGAAACATGTTAAAATAGAAGAATAATGAACAAAATAAAAGGTGATTGCACATTACTAAATTACCTTTTCAAAAAGAGTTTACGTTAATTCCAGCTATTGCACTTGCATGACAGTTTATGGGTGTGGGAGGAAAAAAATCTCATTTTATTTGCATTGTTTTACCCGTTCTCTTTGTTGAGGATTTTGAAGTTCCACGATGATTGCTTGACATTCCATATTCATTGTTTACTGTGACATAAAAAAAAATAAAAAATCAGCTATTTAGCAGCTTCAGGGTATGTCTACAGGGACAGGTACAGACAGATGCAAGCTTGTCTGTCTGTTCTTCAAAATGGCCAGACATGAGCCAGCTCTGATCCAAAGTCATATATAGACACATTCACATGGCACTTGTGTTTTGAGGTAACAAGCAGGGTTGAGCAACCCGAGTGCAATTACTTGACTTTGGACAGGAGCTGGCTCTGTCTGACCAGGTCAGAGCATAGCCAGAGGACCTTGGGTCTTCTTGTGCTTGTCCAAGTAGCCAGGCTGCAAAAACCTTGCAGAACAAATAGAGGCACAACAGTGACAGCTGAAAACAGCCCTTTCAATGTCCTTATAATGTAAAGGATAAAATCTTAAGACCTATTTTCTTTATGGTAATATAAATTTGGATGCTTTTCAACAATCTCACTGCAGTAAAAAATGAGTTAAAGCTTTACCCTTTATTTACATCTTAGAGATGATACATCTATTGCGAGATGTTGCGATTAATTAGTCCTTAAAAAAAACTCCCAACAAGAAGTTTTTGTGGCTTTCTTCATTTCAACATTCCTTTGATTTCTTAAACATATTTTAGCGATTTGTCTCATTCTTGTATTAAGAAAAAAAAAAATCAACTAAGGTGCTTAAATTTTGTTGTAGTTGATGGAAATATTAACATTTATTCATAACTACTCATTTTCCTTAGCATGCCTAAATAAATGTTTCCAACACTGTGGTCTATTCCAGCTTGAAATTCCCCACCGAAGTCAATAGGAACTGAACACGTGTATCAGAAGTCAAACTTTGACTCTTTATGGTTTCTAGAGCATTTTTAAAAGTCTCTGAAGGAACAACCATATAAAATACATTCTGAGGTAAGCCCTGTAAGGAGAACAAAAGTGGGTATTATTTAACAGCCTCACCAAAACGCAGCGGATCTGGAATTAATCAGGAAGAGTTTGGAATGGATTTATTGGAAGGGTGATGCTTCTGTTTAGCTTTCCATTTTTTACGGGAAGAATTAGAAATGTCATTTGGCAGATGTCTATAATGTTTTTGGAACTGGAAGGAAATTTGGCTTTTCCATTTGGTGTGGGTGGATGTTCCTCTAGGCCACATTTAACATGTAAAATGAGAGAGGTGGGTTTGAAAACCTTCCTAAAGGGAGACCTGTAGCTGCATGTTTTGCAGACTTACCTTAGAAAATCCTCTGCCAGCAACCTGCATACCTGATCCATATATTACCCCTGGGGAGATGGCCCTAAGCATCAGTTTCACCCTCTTTGCAGCACAAAGATTCAAGCCAAAAAAATCAAAGTATCAGGATTCAGAGCAACAAGAAATCAATAGACCAGATAAACTGGTTTATCCTCCTTGCTTTTTGCTGCTGTGCAAAGGAGTTATAAACATGGTCTAACCAGCCAGATTCCACCAGTGCATCTAACCTTATCTGCATTTTGTGCCACTAAGTACATCTTGGGTTTCTGCTTGACATTGTACTTAATGGCTGTCCTATCTGTCCCTACCTGAGCAGGATGCAATTCTAATCTTTCTGGATTTGGGAGGTCTGCAAAGATGCAAAACTGAATAAGATAGAGAGGGACTTGAACATTTCACCAAAAGTTGACAAAAAATCTGAATTTATTATGCCCCAATACTGAGATAGGTCTCCCTCCCCATGAGAAGAAACTCTAAAGGCATAACTCTGCTGCTACTCATACATTTGCCTTACAACAAAAAGATGACACTGC
>WAAD01024394.1:1021-15620 GCA_013389945.1 Fregata magnificens
GGCTGGCTGTACTGACTGCACTTGTTTGTTCCTTTCCCTTTCTTCTGTTAGGTGTAGAGGCTGTACCATTACAGAGTAAGCTAAGTGAATGAGCTCACTGACTGGACAACTTTTGGGTGGGCTGTTCAGTAGGTTCAGCTGTTGACCCATCTTGTCCTGCAGTTGCACAGTTGGTAGATCGAGCATAAGGAGAACTGGTTTTGAGTGGGACTGCCCACACCTGCAGGAGGTGCAACACAATACAAAACTACCCCTGCTGAATCCCAGCGGCTGCAGGGAGTTGTTCCTTTCGACACTGGGGCAGATAAACGATATGGCTATGAGTTGATCCTGCTGAATGGAATTGTTTGACTCTGTAGACAGGACTACTTGGAAAAATAGTTTGGGCCAGAGAGAAGAGCCTTGTGCGCATTTGGGCGTGCTTTCCATCCATATTCAAACAAAGACGTTGGAAAATATCTCTGTTCTTCTTCAGATAGTTGAAAAGATTTATATTCTGAACTTTTTTGTAGTAGACATATGACAAATGACCAAAAGACTGGTCATTTAAAAATTATACGTAGGCTGTTGTTTGTATGAGGGTATCCTGGACCTTAAAGATCTGGATGCATTGTCCCGTGCAGGGTTTTTGATTGGTAGATCATATGTGCAGTTACTGACAAATATAGTTTAAAAATGACTAAATAGTCTCAAAAACCTAGTGATGCAACCTAGATTAATTGTGCATAAAAACAAACTAGCAAAGGCTTTCTTTTACTGTTTGTTGTTTGGTTGTGGGTTTTTTAAAGGCACTTTATATAAATAGCTTCACTCTCATATCACGTAGTATCTAACTTTCATGTGGAAATTAATGGGCCAAGTCCTTGGTGGTGCTGAGTACAACAGTGAAGGGGAGAGCACCTGTAAGCTGTCATCTTTTCTGAGTGTGTAATATTCTGGTATAAATGACTGTTTGTGTATCATTTTGGCTTCCAAACTGGAATTCACCAAACTGGTCTGTAATAAGTAAGAGTCATGTGTTTTGCTAGCATTTTCTGTCTGTGCCGTGTCCGTGACACATGACACAAAGTGTATAACATGAAGCTGGATCTCCATTAACTGAGAATTACACTATATCTTAGGAAGCCTTAGCTTATGTTTCAGGAATGCTTCTCACCTGAAGAGGCAAGATAGAGTAGGAGCTGACTGTCTAGCTCAACATGTGACTTGAAGATACAAACTGGCAGACATTGTTCTTTCTCCTTACTTTGTTTAGTGAAGAAAAACTTTTTTCTGCTTTGTTTTTCTCTTAGTGAAGAAAATCTTAAATCTATAGTACCAATCACTAAACTAAAAAGTAAAGCTCCTCATTGGACAAACAGAATACTTCATGAATACAAGGTGAGATAAATAATCAAATAGAAAATCCTGTCTTAAACATTTTTTGACTGTTTGGTTGTCAGTTAATGAACAAAAACACTGGTATATATAGCTAGAAATGTGTATGTTGTGAATTTTTGGGATGGGCTGTTGGAATACTGTTTTTATTGTACAGTTACGGTTGATCTGTTTGTTAGAAGTAAATATAATTGTCATCTGTTCATTTATCTTCAGTGTTAACTGTGTATTGGGGATACTGCCAATTTAGGCATACATGTAAAAAAAATCTACTCGACTTATATTTTCACATCTGCTTGTAGCGATAGATCACAAAGTCCTTTTTGCTAGTGTCACTTGTATGTTAGGGATCTGATAGTGCTGCTGATGCATGCGTGCGCACACACACAAACTCCTTTGACTAGAGCAGTTAATTGAGCAAAATTTTTAAATGTGGACTTGGGCTGTTTCTGTAAAAGACATCTAACTGAAGGGCTATGGATTCCAAATGGGGTCAGAGGTACCTCAAGGTTAAATTCATGAAGTTCATAAAATATTGCAGAAAAAGTGAAGTGTGTCAGAGAACTGTACTGGCTAACGTGCATCACTAAAGGTAACTGACAGGAAACACTGCAGAGGCACCCAGGGAATGTTTCCAGGCCTTCCCCCTCTTTTGAGATGAGGTTACTCAATCATAAACTTTCTCTTGGTGCCTACACCTTTTTTGTCAGAAACCTGCAGATCATTCCTGTTCTTTGTAATACAGATGAAGGAGGGGATGATGGTGGTCTTTCTAAGACTATAGTATAGCAGAGTAATTTCTACTCTTTCTTGTATCAGATAGTATGTAAGAATGAGCATAGCTTTCTTGACTTCTGCTCTTAGGCCATTATTTTCAGGGGTGGGGTATGGGGGAAGGGGAAAGGAGTTGCAATATTTTGTTCCAAAGATGTTAATATATTTTACATTTTTTAAATGGTTGTGTAGAATTCAGATAAGCTGTAATGCAGGGTGTGGATCCAAAGAGGTTGGTCCCATCCACCACACCCATAGTCATAGTCCCCTAGCTGTTGAAGACTTGTGTTCTCTCTCGTGCCTGTGCCTTCTCATCTCATGTGTGGCCCAGCCAAGTTTTTTGTTTGTTAGGGTACTTTATGCCAGTCTATTTTGAGGCGGGAGCACTCTAGCGATCCTTTGTTGTGACTGTTTGATTCAAGAGGAAGAAATAGAAGTCTGTCTCATTCTGAAGAAGGGCTCCACTAAAGAACAGAAAACTGCACCTCTCTTGCTTAGAAAAGAAAAAAATCCATGATTTTGGGGGGGAGGTACTTGCTCATCTTACCATGCCTGACTGGATTGGACCCCTTAAAGGACGAAGAATGCTTAGTTTTAAGGATTGTGATGCATTTAGTGTCAGATAGGTGCATAGCTGCTTATCCCTGATGAGTCCAACATACTTCTGAGAGAGGCAAAACTGTGGGGCCTTGCAGAGGTTAGGTGTGTATGGCTCAGATTTCTGAGGCTTTCTGCTTCAGACTCTTCTGGCATTTGAGCCTTTCTGTGGCTCTAGGGTTTAATTTAAATGTAGGAAGACAGTTGTTGGGGAAGCACTTTGGAAATACTGGTTTAGTGGGAATTCCACTAAGTAGTGTTTTTTCTTCAAATAAGCACAACTATTTGGGAAGACTTGTTGATTACCATTGTTCCTTTATTTCTAGAATCTCAGCACCAGTGAAGGTGTAAGTAAAGAGATGCATCACCTTCAGCGCATGTTCTTGCAGAATTGCTGGGAAATTCCTACTTATGGAGCAGCTTTTTTCACAGGACAGATATTCACCAAAGCAAGTTCAAGTAGTCATAAAGTCATCAAAGTGTATGTAGGAGTAAATGTAAAAGGGCTGCACCTCCTCAACATGGAAACAAAGGTCAGCTTAAGTGAACTGCCAATGATAACTGTTAAGCTTAATTCTGTTCTCTTAAATTCTTTGTGCTAGTAGTCATTCCACATCCGACTGTTTGATTAAACCTGACTGTGAAGATTTCCAAGATTTTAAGATCTTTATAAGGCACTACTAATAGAAAGCCTTTTATTTTTCCACTTGACTACTTTATAAGCTACAACTAGATTGTGGAACATACTGTTCTAAGTCAGAATCCTGTCTAAGTGAGCTAAGGAAAGGTCAATTTGTAAGTATGGAGAATATTTTCTGAGTGGCAGTTTCCTACATCTCATTGTAGGCTTTACTCCTCAGCCTAAAGTATGGCTGCTTTATGTGGCAGTTGGGAGATGGAGATACATGTTTTCAAATCCACAGTCTTGAAAACAAAATGAGCTTTATTGTGCATACCAAACAGGTAAGCATTGTCATATTTCATCCTTTATGTTCAATTATTTTTTTCTAAACTAGATACATGCCTTTTCTCTCTTGAGATTGACCACCCTTGTATAGTATAAAAGAAGCCCAAGCCAAGCCCCTACAAAAATGATCTTAACACTTTCTTTTTAATATTTCAGAATGTTTGTTTGTTTTCCTAGCATGTGAAGCCTTTAGGGTTCAAAATACATAAAATGCATCTGTAATCATTAGGGTAAACTTTTTTTTTTAATTGAAACTGTTTGTTGCATGTGCCCAATCCCTCAGACTCTAAGCACAATTCCAAACATGATGAGAATCAGAGTTAGAGCTGGTAACTTTGTTATCAAAACTAGCAGAGTTTGAGATTGGATAAAACCGGGGATCTGTGAAGGCAGTGTTACGAAGCAACTTCGCTGCAATTGCTACCAGAAACTTTTGATAGTGTTTGTGGATGTCTGATGGAAAATGCTTGTTTTACCCATAGTCTGCATCAGTGGTAATAGCTGTGTTAAAATGTGTTGTGACAAAATTACAGCTTTGAGCATCTTGCATACTTTGACAGTAGTTGCTTTTGATTCTTATATATTACGGTGGTTATAGGGGAAGTGATTGAATATTTGGAAAAACACTTTCTGATAGCTGAGAAAAATCTAGGTTTTATTTTCCTTATTTCTAAAATGATGCAGCTTCTAACTTATTATTTTTATCTACTTGCATTTGTCATATACTTAAGTTAATTGTGTCATAGTTTTGAAATGCTGATAGAATTTAATTGTATACCTTTATATAGGCAGGTCTCGTCGTAAAACTGCTGATGAAATTAAATGGCCAGTTAATGCCAAGTGAAAGAAATGAATGATGGAAATGAAAAATAGTTACAAAACAGCATCTTACGGCTAAGCAAAAAACAACTTACTTATCATAACAGAAGACTTCCATGTACGTGAATTTTACACAATAGAAAAGTCAATTTGTACAGTTTTTTTAGCTTTGTACAGAAGCTGCATGGTTTATTTTTTTAAAAAACTATACAACATATCTATTCTTTTTATAAATATTTTTGTGTTTCATATATAAGCTATTGTAGGGCTTGAGCTTAACCAGTAAAGCTAATGAAATGTAAATAGCTTACTGAGTTGGACGAGCATGAATCAAGTAAGGCTTTTGTTCCCAGAGGACTATGGGACTACCGGTGCCATTAAACAAGTCTCAGTTAAACTATTTACCTTTTGTGCCATTCTGTGGAACATCAAGGAGGTTGTATATGTTACAGTATTTTGTAGACACTATTTTTAAGATACTGTTGATAAATATGCTTAAAAGACCAGTTAGACCTTTGGGCAACTACTTTTGATAACCTTTTGGTTTTTATTTGGTTTCTGACAAACGTTATAGCTGGCTTTCTTTTTACTCTTTATCATCCTTTGTATTCATATTTATTCTAAAATATTGCATGAGGATGTCAAAGGGAAATACTGTAAATCATTCAGAAGCCATATTAAATGTTTAGCATGCTTGTTTTTTCAAAAAAGAATGGATTTTTACTTCTGCTGTGCAATATAAGATGTGTATATGGAAGAGGGGGAGATACAGATTTACAAATGAATCTTACTCAGAGGACTTCAGAAAGTTTAATAAATCTTACCCTGTATTGCAACACATCTGCAGTAATGTAAACTTAGGAGGTACTAAGTTATTTCTGTTAAACTAATTTTCCTATTCATTACTTCAGTTTTTTGAGGCTACAAGCAGTTCAGGATGCAGGAATGAAGATTTATAATGCAAGAAATTCAGATATATTTTGTAAGCTTTATGCCTCCTCTATGCAGAGTCAGGATTGGGTCTCAATAATTTGGGTCCCAAGTGTAAGGTGGGGTTAACATCTCTGAATTACAACAATTCAGTCTATTCATTATTGTGATATTAATGTGTAATTACTAACAAGTAATTAATTACTACTTAATTACAACAATCTGAACAGTCTGAAACATATCCTTGTACGTTAAAATAGTATCCATAACATGTATCTTTAAAATTTCTGGTTGTATTTCAGGGTTTTAAGTGCACTTGACTTATTTCTTCTGTGTAAACTGCATGCTAAAACAGTGTGCAATATTTTGTAAAAAAGTTTAAAAAAAATTGGCACTCGCCTCTAATTTTTCAAATAAAAGTTAAAATGAATGTTAGGAACTGTGCTGTTGTGTAGTAACTTTACTCATACCTTACTACTAGTAAGTACAGTTTAAGAAATTAAAGTACTAAGCAGTTAAAAAAAGTGAACAAGACACTTATATTTTGTAATCTTCTTAGCAAGCTATACTTTTCTACTTTAAACTTCACTGACATAAATAACAGCAAATCTTCATGGATTGTTATATTTTATTTAAGGTAAACAATGCAATAGTCAGGTCCTTCATAGTGCATCCTTGCTCTCACTCGGCACTGGTATCAGAAATACACTTCTCTACAAAGCACTTTGTTAGAAAACTAGAGGAAAAATGTTAAAATGTGTGTCAGTTGCATATTTAACAATAGTATGAATATGCCTTATTGCTGTATAGTTCTTTCTGCTAAATTCTTATTTATTACTACCTAATAAATTGTTTGCAACTAGTCATGTTTGTTGTTATTGCAACCAGCATGAAAGTGCCATCAAATGTCTTACCAAGCAGGCATTATTTCCAAAGACCAGTGTTTTGTAACAGGCTGATCTTTGCAAGCTACGAAGGAAGATCATCAGAAAGGGTGATAGGGAGGGTCCCATGGTGACTGCAAATTAAGGTAGCACACAATTCATCAGGAAAACTGGAAACTGTTAGTCATGGCGAAGCAGAAGTTTGCAGATGTTGCGTGTCAGTGGAGTCGTTAAGTAGTGAAAGCCTGGTTAGGCAGTCCTAGCAGGCTTCTGGCACCTGGGTACGTAGCAGTTTCAATTGTGTTGCTGTGACAAGGAAGGCGAGTACAATCTTTTCATGTGAAAGTGGGGAAATGTAAAACCGGAACAGAGAGAAATCCAGCGCTCTAGAGACAGACCGCTAGTAACAATCCTTCTATCTGTACCAAACAAAAAAAAAAAAAAAAGGGAGCTGCAAGAATGGCAAGTCTGAATGTTATGCCCTTGTAAGCAAGAGATACTCAGCTCAACTCCTATAGCTTATCTAACAAGGACTATCTTTAAAAAGTGAGTAACCGTATAGCTGCTGAAGCAAAATCTGAAAGTAGAATACTCCAGCCAGGCACAGTAAGGCAAAAGAGTAACTGAAAAGTTAAAACTGTGAAAAACAGGCACAATTTTATTAAGGGGAATAATTAATCGTCAGGCTAGCGTGCTGACCTGAGGATTGCTCACCTCTAAGTGCAGCCTCGCCACGAGCGAGGAGCGGGCCCATCTAGTACCGGGTGCCTTTTGCCGTGGTGAATCGAACCTGCACGATTTGAGGTTGACCGACAGCCCGAACCGCGGCAAAACCGACATCACCCGCAAATCGGTCTCCGGCCTCAAACTCACAGGCTTTGTCAGGGCTCTGGCTCCGGCTTCGCGCCCTGAGGCCGCGCCCGGGGCGGGGCGACGAGCGNGTCGTCAGCGTCAGGGCTTGGTGTGGCGGCCGCTGAGGTGGGTGCCGAGATGGGGTGCCAGCCGCCTTTCCGCCCGGTCGGGAGCTGTTTGAGTTCAGGGGCTGGTTCTGCCAGCGGCACGGGGAAGGCAGCGGCTTGTCCGAGAGGAAGGCCTTGGTCCTGAGGGAAACCCCTCAGGCAGCCCAGATGTCCTGCTGCTTTGGTGACAGAGAGAAGTTAGTCTAGAAAGGTAGGGCTTTCCCTACCATTGTTAGCTCACAGCTAGATATGCTTCAGAAAATAGCCTGTTACTGAAAAAATGCAGGTACAGCCTCAACAGAAACAATGTACGCGGTTTGCAAAGGTTCCGCTTGACCTCAAAGCTTTTTTTATTAATATGAGGGAAGGATATTATAATAATTTTGTACAACTTTACTCCTTCAAGAGAAAGAGTTGTATTAAAGGAAGTGGGAAAAAATGTAGATCTATTTGAAGGACTCATGTTTGAAGACTTACAGCATAAGATGGTATAAATCTGCCTATAAGGGGAGAGGAAAAGACCAACCTTTGGTTTGTCAGCTGGCAGTCAAGTAAAGTTGGGAAAATACTGTTTATGATGATACATCACTAGTGCAAGAGAACAAAAGTTTAACATAGTAGATTAAAGTTTAAAGCAGGAAGCACATGCAAACAGCTCTAGAGAGCTGTGGGACATCCACTAAGCTGAGCAGTGTCTGTTGGCCAAGACAGGTTGGGCTATTCTGCGAAATGTCATGCCACAAATCACACATTTGTGATACATGTTTTGTGATCTGTAGTCCATAGTCTGGAAAAACAAGGTATTAAAGTAGGAAGCACTGCAGTAAAGTAATCCCTTTTTGGGGGTAAACAGAGAAGTGGGAAAGTTCACAAATGTGGAAGAAGTCTAGATTTTTATCAAGATCTCTTACAATTGCTAGCTCAGTCTACTAATGTTAAAACATATTATTCCATATAGATTTCACACTTACAGTTTGATTTCTTAAAAGGTACTGATAAGAATCAATTAGCAACCCAGAAAAAGGAACAATGTCTCTGGAGAAGGCAGAAGATGAAATTCCAAGTGGTCTAAATACAAAAGGACTAAACAAAAGCTTTCATGAGATTGCAGTTAATGATGCCAGGAAAGACTAATTATGTTCATCAGAGAATCCTAAAGTAGCCAACCTAACTATGAAAAGTTTGAGTGATGTTTCACATGAAGTTCCTAAAGCAGCTGGCAATGAGGAAAGCCATTAAAATGATAGAAAATAGAACAAGAAGTGATTTACCTGAAAAAAGGTATGAATGTGAATTCTCAGCTGAGATAAATGCTGTCACAGTGCCTGAAGGTGTCTCTGAACCAGGTGTCAGAAAACACACGCTACTTAAATCAGCTGTAAAGGATACCAGAGAACTAAACCAAATCCTTTCAGAAGCTGTCAGTGGAAGTGCCAGACCAGACATATTACCATCAGCAATAAATCCTGAAAGTGATAAAATGGATCAAAATATATGTTGCCTGAACAAAAAGATGAGAATTTCACACTTAGACTAAATGATAACCCTCAGCAAGTTTGCAGATGATACCAAGCTGGGTGGGAGTGTCAATCTGCTCGAGGGAAGGAAGGCTCTGCAGAGGGATCTGGATAGGCTGGATCAATGGGCCGAGGCCAACTGTATGAGGTTTAACAAGGCCAAGTGTTGGGTCCTGCATTTTGGTCACAACAACCCCATGCAACGGTACAGGCTTGGGGAAGAGTGGCTGGAGAGCTGCCTGGCGGAAAAGGACCTGGGGGTGCTGGTTGACAGCCAGCTGAACATGAGCTGGCAGTGTGCCCAGGTGGCCAAGAAGGCCGATGGCATCCTGGCTTGCATCAGGAATAGTGTGACCAGCAGGAGTAGGGAAGTGATCGTGCCCCTGTACTCGGCACTGGTGAGGCCGCACCTCGAGTACTGTGTTCAGTTTTGGGCCCCTCAGTACAGGAAGGACATTGAGGTGCTGGAGCGTGTCCAGAGAAGGGCAGCGAAGCTGGTGAAGGNACAGGCTGCCCAGAGAGGTGGTGGAGTCGTCAACCCTGGAGGCGTTCAAAAAAGGTGTAGACGTGGCACTCCAGGGCCTAGTTTAGGAGTCATGGTGGTGTTAGTTGATGGTTGGACTTGATGATCTTAGAGGTCTTTTCCAACCTTAATGGTTCTATGGTTCTATGATTCTATGATAAAGGACTAGGGGACATGCCTCTGCTTGCTTTTGAAACCCAAAATTTAAAGTATTTGCTCTTACACAACAATGAAATAAAAACATTGCATTCAAATATAGTTAATCTAACTAATCTGGAAATCCTGTTCCTTGAAAGAAATAGACTGACACTGTTGCCACCAGAAATATCCTTACTTCATAAACTGACAGTACTGAATGTCAGTCAGAACCAGTTATCATGTCTCCCGAAAGAATTGTCAAAGCTTGTAAATATTAAGGAACTCTTTCTCAATCACAACACTGTTGATGAATTTCCTTTTGCATTGAAAAAACTTGAAACTTTAGAGCTTGTAGAGAACAAGCTAAAAACTTTGCGAGATACCGTAGTTGACATGAAAAATTTGAAGGTACTCAACGTTGATTCCAATCAAATTCCAATATTCCCAAGGGTTCTCTGCTACCTGCCTAATCTCAGCATATGTGAGAACTCGATTCAGAGTTTACCAAAGGATATTAAAGAGCTCAAGAAACTACAAAAATTTTCAATTTGTAACAATAAGCTTATATTTTTGCCTGTGCAGCTTTTCTGGTTGACAAAACTAAAAGAACTCAGAGTTGATGATAGCAAATTGGAGTTTCTTTCAGATAAAGTGGAGAATTTATGAGAATTTAGGTTTCTGAACCTTGCAAAAATTTATTCAAAAGCATTACAGATGATCTTTGCAACTGTACCACCTTGAAACATCTCATTATACATAATAATCAGTTAACCCAGCTTCCTGCTAATATTCACAGGCTTAAACCTTTAAAGGAGCTTTCTTGAAGTCAAAACCGACTGGACTCACATATATGAACAAATATCACATTTAAAAGACCTCTCCAAAATAGAGTTTTCTGGAAACACGTTAACATACATTCCTGTTGAATTAAAATACTGTATACGGGTAACCAAAGCTGACCTTGGCAATAATAAGCGCTCTCAGTTTCCAAATGCACCATGTGCACTATTTGATCTTAAACCCTTAAATCTTAGTGGCAACTCTATTTCAGAAATAATACCTGGAATTTCTGACATGAAAGATTTGGAGTATCTAGAGTAAAGCAAAAATAATCTGTCCTCATTTTGTGCATCCTTGTGTAGCCTTACGAAATGAGTTCACTTGGATGTAAGTGAGAATGAAATCAACAGCATGCCAGCAGTGGTGCCCGAGATGAAGGCTCTCCAGGTACTGCTGTTACACCATAGTAAGTTTGACTCATTTCCTGAAGAACTATGTTCTTTAAAGTTTTTAAACACACTTGATATTTCAGATAACCAGATAAAGAGTATTCCTTTACAGATTAGCAATCTGGAAGTGATCAAAGACCTAAATGTATCAAGCAACCAGTTTGCATCTTTTCCTTCTGGAATATGTCATCTTTCTTCACTGGAGACATTGACAGGGTGTCGAATGAATGGGTTGAAGGTAAGAGAACATTTCCTTAAGGTAAGAAAAACTTGTGTTGCACAGATTGTTGTGCTGCAAAATTATTATTAATAGACTTCCTCCTAACAGATGTAAAAGCTCCTGTGTTTGCATACACCTAGAGTAAACAAAGAGCAGAAAAATAGTTTCTAGAGAGGCAAATACGTGTACGTCTTTACCTATTTTTAATATCAGAACTGGATCTATTAGGATGCACTTTTAATTAGAAATACTAGACATGAACCTCACTTTATATAGTGTTATTGAGGTATATCTTGAGGTGATATTTTGATAATCAGATTGATCTGAAATAGATCATCTATTTTTTATTTTTCTGGTATTATTAGGCATGTAGGTATTGTCCATCCCAATGGATATCAAGAGACAGAACAACCAGCTGGAATTGGGTAGATAAGCCTCCCTCCAGGATTCCTCTCTGTGAAATGAACAAATCCTTCCAACTCATGTCATACTTCTTAAAATTAATTGGGCATTAAACTTTCACTGATTCAAACCAGAAAAGCTTTAGTGGATCCCTGATTTCTTATGGCAGAGAAAATTGCTTCACAGTTCTAAAATCCAAAGTTTAATTTCCTTTTTTTTTTTTTTTTAAATCTACTAAGGAACAGGGCAAAACAATCTCTTGCTGAGTTAGGCATTTAAATCTCTCTTTTCACCAGAATTTGCAAAATCAGAAATCAGTATTTCATACCTGATTTCAGAAAAGGCTCGTATTTCTTTGTATGTTTTCAAACGTGGTTATGATCCTTTCCAAGGGCTGGCTTTCTCCAGACCCAGGAGCAAAAAGTATGTGATCTTACATCCATTTCTCAGAGAGCTGTAGCTTTAGTTTCCACAATAATTGGAGAACAGTTGAAGTTCCAAGAAGGAAGACAAAAATTAGAAAAGACCAAAATAAGAACAGAATCAAAAAGAAGTAAAATACATGTTTCATTTCCTTGTGGCTGAGGAAAACAGAAAATAAAATTAGAGTGTTCTGAGAGGGTAAAATTTTTCATTAATGATAACAATGACCAAAGAACTTCTCCTAAAGCTCAAGCTGTGGAGGTATTATTCTGCGTGTTTTTTATTGCCTTTCTATGATCATGTCTAAAAAGCTTCCCTGCAAATTTCTGTGCTCAGCATCCATATTTTTATTGGAAAATACCAAGTTAGCTTCCCCTAGAATCAAAGGTCAGAAGCTTTTATTGTTGGAAGTAAATTATGGAATGTTATTTTGCCCACAGGAAAGCTACCTTTCAAGCTTTTTGAGGAAGAGAAGGAGTTGTATCTAAATAAATGGTTTTATTTCTTTATCAGTTCACTGAAATTCCAGAGGAGCTATCTAAACTGGCTTGCCTCAGGGAACTGGACATATCTCAAAATGCATTAAAGGAAATTCCAAACAGCATAGGGGAACTGGAGTATGTGGTCCATTTAATTGCAAATCATAACGATGCTATCGGCCAGCTCCCCAAATCTATTACATCACTAAGAAATCTACAGCAACTTGACCTGAGTAGTGATTATCAGGCATTCAATCCATTAGTAAAATGTAAGCATTGAATTATGGCCCCGAAGAGTATAAATACATCACAAGTTAAGAAGGTGATCAAGCAAACAACCGAGAATCATAGAACCATAGAACCATTAAGGTTGGAAAAGACCTTTAAGATCATCAAGTCCAACCATCAACTAACACCACCATGACTCCTAAACTAGGCCCTGGAGTGCCACGTCTACACCTTTTTTGAACGCCTCCAGGGTTGACGACTCCACCACCTCTCTGGGCAGCCTGTTCCAATGCCTAACCACTCTTTCAGTAAAGAAATTCTTCCTGATGTCCAATCTAAACCTCCCCTGATGCAACTTGAGGCCATTTCCTCTCGTCCTATCGCTAGTTTCTTGGGAGAAGAGTCCAACACCTGCTTCACTACAACCTCCTTTCAGGTAGTTGTAGAGAGCCATAAGGTCTCCCCTCAGCCTCCTCTTCTCCAAACTAAACAGCCCCAGTTCCCTCAGGCACTCCTCATAAGACTTGTTTTCTAGACCCTTCACCAGCTTCGCTGCCCTTCTCTGGACACGCTCCAGCACCTCAATGTTCTTCCTGTACTGAGGGGCCCAAAACTGAACACAGTACTCGAGGTGCGGCCTCACCAGTGCCGAGTACAGGGGCACGATCACTTCCTTACTCCTGCTGGTCACACTATTCCTGATGCAAGCCAGGATGCTGTTGGCCTTCTTGGCCACCTGGGCACACTGCCGGCTCATGTTCAGCTGGCTGTCAACCAGCACCCCCAGGTCCTTTTCTGCCGGGCAGCTCTCCAGCCACTCTTCCCCAAGCCTGTACCGTTGCATGGGGTTGTTGTGACCAAAGTGCAGGACCCAGCACTTGGCCTTGTTAAACCTCATACAGTTGGCCTCGGCCCATCGATCCAGCCTATCTAGATCCCTCTGCAGGGCCTTCCTTCCCTCGAGCAGATCGGCACTCCCGCCCAGAGAAGACGACAGCTTTCCAGTTTTTAATGTATACTGCTGTGATCTGCCATGGCTTCTAACCAAGCGTCTTCTCTTAAACTTAATATTTTTAATACAGCTGTTGTAGGGGCCCGATCTGTGACATCTTTCTACATGGCACGATTTTTGCAAGTGTGATCATCGGGCAGATAAAGGCCTGACATGCACAAAGCATCGATCACCACAGCATGTGCTGGGCAGGGTCCTGTCATTGACAAGACTGACCTTTTTCTGCTGCACAGAACACGTGTCTGTGGGCTCAGCTGTCTGAGTAACATTGCTGGGATAATACAGCCTGTTGTCCAGGAGAGTTATCTGGTGTGGATTACCACGGGTGTGTTGTGTTGCATGGATTCTCTGGTGTGGGTTATCCAGAATGGGTTAGCTCGCATGGGTTATCATGGGTGGGTCATTCTGGTGTAGGTTCTCGCAGGTGGGTTACCCTGTGTGTAGGTTAGCTAGGGTGGGTTGTATGGTGTGGGTCATCCCAGGTGGATTACCTCATGTGGTTATCCAGTGTGGGTTATTCTGGGCGAGTTATCCAGCATGGATTACCTGGTGTGGATTATCCCAGGTGCATTATCTGGTGTGGATTATCCTGGGTGGATTACCTGATGTGGGTTACCCCAGCCAGGCCCCCTGGTGCAGGTCATCCCCACACATGATCCCCCCCCACGTGTTTCTCCACATGCATGTTTCACACCCACGCACCCCAACACAAGTTCACACCACCTCAGTTTCTCCCCATGAGTGTCTACCCCACGGAAGTTCATACCCACATGTGTTTCTGCCATGGGAGTTCATACCCATGTGCGAGGTCATACCCTTGTGTGTTTCTCAACACGCAAGTTTACCCCCATGCATGTTTAGCCCACAAGTACATTCCCACACTTCATCCACACGAGTTTCTCCCATGCATGCTTTGTCCACGCGTGTTTATCCCCCGGCGCGCTGCTCCCCTAGGGCTGTGGCACCAGGAAGGTGCCGCAGCCCCACGGGGCTGAGTGGTGCTTCAGAGGAAGGAGGCAGCGGGCCGAGGCCACCGAGCCGGTCACCGACGGGACCGCGCCGGACGCCGACCAACGCCGGCTGCAGTGCTCGGCCCGGTCAAGGCCAGGCCGCGGAGCCTG
>WAAD01024394.1:21755-39588 GCA_013389945.1 Fregata magnificens
GAGGAGCGGCTGAGAGAACTGGGGTTGTTTAGTCTGGAGAAGAGGAGGCTGAGAGGAGACCTTATGGCTCTCTACAACTACCTGAATGGAGGTTGTAGGGAAGCGGGTGCTGGACTCTTCTCCCAAGAAACTAGCGATAGGACGAGAGGAAATGGCCTCAAGTTGCATCAGGGGAGGTTTAGATTGGACATTAGGAAGAATTTCTTTACTGAAAGAGTGGTTAGGCATTGGAACAGGCTGCCCAGAGAGGTGGTGGAGTCGTCTACCCTGGAGGGGTTCAAAAAAGGTGTAGATGTGGCACTCCAGGGCCTAGTTTAGGAGTCATGGTGGTGTTAGTTGATGGTTGGACTTGATGATCTTAGAGGTCTTTTCCAACCTTAATGATTCTATGATTCTATGATTAATCTTTTCATATTACTCAGTAAGCCCTGAGTGTGTGTGGATAAGTCTACTTCCTTCATACCTTTGATACTAGAAGGACTTCTTCCTTTTTATCTCTGCAGATTCAGGTTCCTCAGAAAACCACCTGGGCTACTTTTTTTCCGCAGCTAGAAGATGCAGGGACTTTGCTATTGACATACCCTGATTATCTCTAGTTGTGTGTTTCCCCGTATAAAGCTAGTGAGGTAGCATGTCCAGTTGTGGCCAGAATGCATTTTGCTAGAGGTGAGCTGGTTTTTTGCCTAACGCTACCACCATGATTTAATTTCACAGAATAGTTTGGGTTGGAAAGGACCTTTAAAGGTCATCTAGTCCAACCCCCCCTGCAACGAGGAGGGACATCTTCAACTAGATCAGGTTACTCAGAGCCCCGTCCAACCTGTCCTTGAATGTTTCCAGGGATGGGGCATCTACCACCTCTCTGGGCAACCTGTTCTAGTGTTTCACCACCCTCATCGTAAAAAATGTCTTCCTTACATCTAGTCTAAATCTGCCCTCTTCTAGTTTAAAACCATTGCCCCTTGTCCTATCGCAACAGGCCCTACTACAAACAATCTGTCACCGTCTTTCTTATAAGCCCCCTTTAAGTATTGAAAGACCACAATATGGTGTCCCTGGAGCCTTCTCTTCTCCAGGCTGAACAACGCCAGCTCTCTCAGCCTTTCTTCATAGGAGAGGTGTTCCATCCCTCTGATCATTTTTGTGGCCCTCCTCTGGACCCGCTCCAACAGGTCCATGTCTTTCCTGTGCTGAGGGCTCCAGAGCTGGACGCAGTACTCCAGGTGGGGTCTCATCAGGGCGGAGCAGAGGGGCAGAATCACCTCCCTTGACCTACTGGCCACGCTTCTTTTGATGCAGCCCAGGATATGGTTGGCTTTCTGGGCTGCAAGCACACATTGTCAGCGCATGTCCAGCTTTTCATCCACCAGTACCCCCAAGTCCTTCTCCACAGGGCTGCTCTCAATCCCTTCATCCCCCAGCCTGTATTAATACTGGGGGTTGCCCCGACCCAGGTGCAGGACCTTGCACTTGGCCTTGTTGAACCTCATGAGGTTCACATGGGCCCACTTCTTGAGCTAGTCCAGTCCCCCTGGATGGCACCCTGTCCCTCAGGCATGTCAACTGTACCACTCAGCTTGGTGTTGTCTGCAAACTTTCTGAGGGTGCACTTGATCCCACTGTCTATGTCATTGATGAAGATACTAAACAGTATTGGTCCCAATACGTACCCCTGAGGGACACCACTTGTCACCGATCTCCATCTGGACGTTGAGCCGTTGACCACTACCCTCTGGATGTGACCATCCAACCAATTCCTTATCCACCGAACAGTCCATCCATCAAATCCATACCTCTCCAACTGAGAGAGAAGGATGTTGTGGGGGGCCGTGTCAAAGGCCTTACAGAAGTCCAGATAGACGACATCCGTAGCATCTACTGGGAAGGCATTTAGAGAGCCATTCTAACTTTCACTGGTGTTCTACCATTGATGGATCATCCAGAACTTTTTTTTGAGGCCCCGTTCTCTCTGCTCAAGCTGCTAAGTCTCTATCTCTTCAGTCTGACAGTGACGTGACGTTCAGTCATGTGTTTAGAAGAACCACCCCTTACTCTTTAAAAGGAAAAAAAGTTACTTATTTACCAGTAATTGGTAATTGTTTGTTAATATGCATAGTCTATATATCAACTCATATTCACTCTGTTTCCTCCCTCCAAGCCTCTTGCAGATAGCTTTGCGTTGAGAGGAGCTGAAATGGCAGAGGATGTGTTCACTCCTGTGTGCCATTCCTGTCTCCATCAAGCTGGAGATGGAGATGGGCTAGCATGTTGCAAGGGAAGATGTGTTTGTCTCTCTGCTCTGTGGCATGTGTACCCTCTGATAGACTGCTGGAGTCCCCACTGCATTCTGAAAACAGAAGTTTCTAGGAAGTAACCTTTCTTCTTACGCCTTTTGTTTTGTGAATAGCTTTATAGGACGTGCAGAGCCCTTGGTGGGAAGAGAATTTTTGGTGTGTTGCTCATGGTATAGTGCAGATCTGTAGGGCAGATTAATTAAAATTCATTGAATAATTTTCTGAGTAGGTGTCCTGTCAATTCACTGAATGGTTCCCGTATAATAACGGGCTTTGTATCAGTAGGTTTGTTAGCTATGAGTCTATACAAAGAAAAAGAGGTGGTGAGAAGGACGTGAAGCTCACCATTTTCCTAGGAAGCAGTTTGCTTCCTGTTTCTGTGTCTGACTTGCTGGGCAGTGAGATCAGAGGGCCTGGTAAAAGAAAGGTGCATCTCTAGACCAGAGGTAAGGTATTACTGCATGAGAGAAGACAGACGTTCTGGGGGAGAGAAAGCAAGGAGGACCACAGACTGAATACAGACTTTGCATGGACAGGTTTGATTACATTTGTGATTATGTATCTAAAGCGCGTTCCATATTTCAATCTTGAATGCTTCTTGTATCTTCAGAGATAAAGTTTAACAAAGATACTAAAATTATTTTTTGTTTTGGTACTGCAAAAGAGAGAATTGTAGCTCCCTTGAGCTAGTATTTTACTTGGACGTTACTAAACTTTTGCTTGAAAAACAAAGAAGGTGGAAAATCGAATATTACCTTTTATTTCAATTGGAGTATCTGTTGTACCTTGCAGTCCTAATCATAATGTCTTTTTACTGCTGTATGTTCTTCTAGTACAAATGATCATAAGTTGTTAATTACATTAGTATGATGATCCTTGTACTGATTGCTTTTTCTGTCTTGGTTCCTCTAGGTATTTTTGGAACAGAAGAAGATGCTCAAAACTGGGCTGAATATTGCCCAGTTTAAACAGCATGTATCTGTGATTGAAGAAGAAACAAAGGAGTATTTCAAAGCATGGGGAGAGAGTGGAGAAAAAAGTAAGGAAGATCAGATGCATTTTTCCTCCGATTTTCTGGGAAGGAATTAAGGCCAATGCAGTATGTTTTTGTAAATTATTTACTGCAATATTAAAGAAATTTAAAATGCCGTAGGTAAAACTGTACTGAACATCACAAGAAACGTGCAAAATACAGATTTTTTGTTTAATCAAATTTAAGGCTGTTGGAGAATATATAAAGCTGCTCAGAAAATCATTGAAAGGAGTGAAGGACTATCTTTTGCTTTCTTAGTGAACTCAGAGAGAGAGTGTACCTGTTGCCTGGCTGAATCGTGCTTGTTTTGCATGGTATGAGTCAGCTCAGTGTAACCACTTCTTAGTCCCTAGGAAAAGATACTGCTCTGACTTCCCAGAGCCTGTGTCGGAGATCTTAGCTCGGGGATCTTCTACACTGAAAAACTGCATCCTTGAAGCTGACACAGTTAGGTTAGTTACCTAAGTGGCATTCTTCTTTTATTTTCCACCTGTCTTTCCCAACTAGCCTGCTAGATGTAGCCCATCACCATTGTTGCAAGCCCACAGTGGCATAACAGTGTCAGAAATATTTATTTAAACATATATATTTATATTTAAATATATATTTATGTAACACGATACTTCTATATTTTAATATATTACTTATTTTCTAAGTATACATGTTATATGTAACATGTTTAATAATATATAATTTCATATTTAAATGTATAAATATTATTATATAAAAATAATTCAGTGAGCAGCAAAACTAACTAACTGGTTTCCCATGGATTTGGATTTCAAGGTTAAGTTTTTGTATGACTTCTTTTGTATTTATTAAGGATTGAGCTTGTGCTGCGTGGCTTACTTTGGAAAGATTACTAGCTCTCCTAGAAAAATTTCTAGAAAGAAATACCTTAGAAAAAAGTTGTTGAAATCATCAATCTAATTAAAAAGTTTGAAGAGAGACCTGATAGACACAAAGAAATTTAAAATTAGATGCTTCATTCTCCTAGTAAAACAATCCAAAACTCTATTTCAAATATTAATCTGTGTCCAGTTACTTATTTTTCTCTTCTACAAAATAAAAATAAAGAATAACCTGTAAAACATAACATCTCGCCTGAAATGCATCTTCCGTAACATTTTTCAAATCTTTCCTCAGACCTGTTTGAAGCCCTTTCAGAACTTATCATTTTGACAGCAAGTCATTGCTTACATGGGAAAGAAATAAGAAGCTTACTGAATGAGAAGGTGGCTCAGCTGTATGCCGATTTGGATGGGGGTTTTACTCATGCTGCCTGGCTTCTGCCAGGTTGGCTACCTTTGCCGAGCTTCAGGTACCAGAAATAACAGATGAAGCAACTTAAGCGTTTAATCTAAACATCTTCTGTTGTTTGGATTTCCAGCCCCCACCCTCCCCATTTCTTGTTTGTAAGCTATTCTAGATGTCCCAATAAGTCCTCATAAGCATTTTATGTGTTACTTTGTACAAAGTTGCTAATAGAAGTGTTTTGAATCGCAGACGTCGCGATCGAGCACACAAAGAAATAAAGAATATTTTCTACAAGGTTATCCAGAAACGTCGAAAGTCTGAGGAAAAGGAAGATGACATGCTCCAAACTCTACTTGATGCTTCATACAAGTAAGCAAAGGGTTTGAAGACTTGTCATTTGTAGATGTTTTACTTTAGCTTTGAGCTCCTCAGTTAAAACTAGCTACCAAAAATTAAGAAATATTCCCTCAAGTTCTGAATTGTTTTTGTTGCCAGCAATTGGTCCTAGCTGTATTCTTAAAAACAGCTTAAAAATTTTACCTGTAAGTGGTTATTTAGATTTCTGAGATTTTCATCAGTGGTCATGAGGTTGTTTTCTCTCTCTTTGGTGGCTGTTCAGTAATGATTTTCTTTAAGGCTCCTAGAGAGCCTCTCTCCCTCTGTTCTCCCTTCTCCTACCCCTAGATCTTTTGCTGCCCCATTCAGAGTAGGCAACAAAAGAGGAGAAGGAGAAAGAACTATGTTAGAAGAATTTGTAAATACTACCATAACTGGAAACCTGATTAAATGAAGCTCTAACGTAACACCCTTCAACCTAGGGATGGCCGTCCGCTGACAGATGATGAAATTGCTGGAATGCTTATCGGGTTGCTCCTAGCGGGGCAGCACACATCCTCCACCACCAGTGCCTGGCTTGGCTTCTTCATAGCCAGAGACAAATCAATACAGGAGCAGTGCTATGCAGAACAAAAAGCAGTTTGTGGGGATGACTTGCCACCATTAACTTACGACCAGGTTTGTATGTTACATTATTTTGGCTGAGTATTTTTATACTTTTAGATGCTTATTAAAAAAACAAAACAACTCCCCCCTCCCCCATGAAGTATAGTCATATGCTTTGTGTTAGAATAATAATCATCTGGCACAATCACTCTGTGATAACACTGTTTGCCAATATATCTCCTCCATCTCTTCCTCTCCAAGTAAATTTTCAGCTTGCTACTGTTTTTTTAATCAGTGTTGATTAAGGAAATTACAGTTCCTACAATTTCTATTTAAGAAATGATAGTTCTGTAGAGGAGGAAGATCCTCATATTCCCACTGAGGAAAAGGATGGAGTGTGACCTTGTTCTTTAATTAGGCATCAGAAAACACTTGTGAGACAGATTAGTAAGAAACTAGTCGTAATTGATTGCACTGGTCAGAGATTTTTTTCCTTCTTAATTGAATCAAATTAAAAAAAAAATTATCAGGGTAGCTAATGAAGTACATGTAAATATAAGCTGCTTGCTCTTTGATTTTTTTTAATTTGTTTTTAAATGGTATAAAATACCATTTTGTTTGTGTTGAATAAACTTGGCTATATTTTGATACATCATTTTCTCTATATATTTTCAGCTCAAGGATCTCAGTTTGCTGGATCGCTGTCTAAAAGAAACTTTAAGGCTTAGACCTCCTATAATGACCATGATGAGAATGGCCAGAACTCCCCAAGTGAGTACACTTGTTGGAGCTAACTTCACTTCAGTAGAACAGGGCTGGAAAAGACCAGGTGGGCGGTGTCCTGGTTGGCAGAAGAAAAAACATGAGTGAGCAGTGTTTGCTGGCAGGAATGAAAGCTGATAGCATCCTGGGTTATATCAGTGGGAGTGTAGCCGGTGTTGATTGAGGAAAGCAATTAATGCCTTGAACTTCATAGTTGTTACCTTCATCTGGAATTATTTGTGTCCAGTTATGGACTCTTCCGGCCCCCAGCAATTAAGATGTTGATGAAGTGAAGCAGCGGGCCACCAAGATGGTGTGGGGTTGTAACACTTGTCCTGTGAGGAGAGGCTGAGGGAACAGGGTTTGTTAAGCCTGGAGAAGGGAAGGCTCTGAGGGGACCTAGTAACAGTCACTTGCAGTCTTAGAACTAGCTATCAGTCTCACTTGAGTTCTTAGTTTGGTGCTACCATTTAAATAATCTTTTTGTTTGTTTGCCAGGTATTTTTAATAGCAATCTTGGGAAAATTTGGCTTGCACTTAATACAATACAAGCCAGGCAAATCTGAAGGAAAACTTGCTGTTTGTACAAATAAGATAGAAAGTCAAATACTTTTTAAAAAGAATGTCCCTCCCATGACAAATGCTTTCAACAAATTTTAAGTTCATTCATTTGTTGCTCTCTGTAGAATTGCCAGCCAAGTTAAAGCAGCTGAAAGGTTCCTGCAACTACTTGAACATTGTGCCCTGTCCAGTTAAAACAATGAAGTATTAGGCTGCATTAATTCCAAATGAGCTTAGCCAAAAATCTCTTTTGAATTTCAAGCCTCATGATATAGCACTTCAGGTGACACTTCAAAAAGAAAAATGGAGAAATTTTGTGATGTGTGTGGGGTCTTGTCTCTTGTCTCGTAGACTGTTGCTGGATACAATATCCCCCCTGGCCATCAGGTCTGTGTATCTCCCACTGTTAACCATAGACTCAGGGACTCCTGGGAGGATGCTCTAGACTTCAAGCCTGACCGGTATCTCCAAGATAACCCAGCAGCTGGAGAGAAATTTGCATACGTTCCATTTGGCGCTGGTGAGTAAGAAAAGGCAGCGCCTTCCTGAGTGATTGTGTACTCAAGTGGCTCATACTGGTCGTCTTCCACAGCACCTCCCCCTGCTGTAGCACCTGAGGATAGATTTTTTCTTTCTATTGCTGCCAGAAAGTTTTCCTACTGTGAAAGTGCTGTTAAAAGAATGAAGTCGATAGTTTTGCATTAGTAATAGCTCTGTATATCAGTCAGTCGCAATCAATCAAAACAAATCTTGAGGTTAGCATGTGTGATATTTGACTCAAGTCTTTTTAAGTCCAGGTAAAAACCTGGTAATACAAAGTCAGAGGAAAAATCTGCATGGGGTCACAACTGCCAAAACAGTTTGCAAGTATCACCACAGTAGGGTTAGAGTTGATACCTTTTCTCAGTGTTGCAAACACTTCTTTGGTGATGCATAAATTAACACTTTCTGGTGAGGACAGAACACCACAATCTCATTCAAATTACTCGGTCTGTTTTATGCAGTGACAGCTTATAAAAACAAGACTTTGATGGAGTTACATAATGGTGTATGATATGCAGCATCAGAGCCTTGCGTTTAGAAAGGAAAGAAGTGATTACTGTCCGCATAAAATTTTTAAAGTTAGCTTGTTGTCAAAGGTGATTTAACAACTAAGTATTCTAACGGCTTTTTATGGCTTTCCTTCTAGGCCGTCATCGCTGCATTGGAGAAAACTTTGCTTATGTTCAGATTAAGACTATTTGGTCTACTTTGCTTCGTTTGTATGAATTTGATCTCATCAATGACTATTTTCCGACTATAAATTATACAACAATGATACACACACCTAATAACCCCATTATCAGATATAAGAGGAGGTCACTGTAAATTCTGGAGCTAAACCCTTGCTTATTTAAGTTGTGTAAACTAACAGACTTTTGAACAAAATTGTGACAAAATGAGTGGCAAATGGAAACTGTTAGGAAAGCAACAATAACCTACCAAATGCAAAGTCTCTGCATCTGTTTTGTTTGCCCACACCATTTAATGCTGCTGTGTATAATTGCTTGTTCTACAAATTTCTCATTGCATTTTTAAAGAAAAGGTGTCTTTTCTATTGGTGTAACACTTTTAAGGTGCATGCCAACTTTTTAAGGTGAAGAAATAAGTCATTTCTATAAATGGAACTCTTTGCTTTTGAAAAAAATTTGAAGATTATTTTCCCCAGGTAACAAGGGGTAAGACTGCGTACCTTACCTCTGTATCCAATTACAGTAACTCCGTCAGGGAACAGGCACCGAGGGGGAATGTACTTGGTGGTGCCCTACCTTTGATATTTGTGATTCGGGTCCAGGGGACCTAGGTATGGTCTTGGCTGATTCTTGGAAGTGCCCACATGCTTATTTAAAAAAATGTTACTGTACAGCTGAGTAGTAGGCAGACTACAAAATGTTCACAGGGAAATCTTTTCTGAGAATAAACAATTTAAATGTCTAACTTGAAGCAGTTGTAAAATGCTTAGGTTCAGAGAGCAACAAATAATTTTCTAAAAAAACTCTCTGAAAGTAGTGATCTCTGGAAGCTTGATGTAAGTGTGAAAGTAACAATATGATGATACGAACAACATTAATTTTGTAAATAGCATGTTTGTGTATAAAATGGTCAGAAATTCAGTGAAATAGCTGAATGTTGTCTCCCTTCATACTGACTTATGCAGGATTGTTAAATGGTGTTTGGTTCAAGAGTGGTGATGATAAATGGTAATGAGCTCTGGCTCACAGGAATTTTGAATTAAATTTATAAACAAACCTCTTGTGGAATTTTTCTGTGCTCAACCCTGCCAATTCTGAGAAGATTTTCTAAGTAAATTTGTAATAAACTCCTTTCTTTCTTTCTTGTAAGTATGAAGTCAGTCATGCAAAGAGCTCCCCCCCTTTATCAGTGGTTGTAGAAAGGGCTTTGCCCTGTCTTTCCTGTTCTAAACTCAGGTATAACTGTTATAAAACCTTGTGTTTGTATCAGTCACAGCAGCTGAGGGAGTGCAACATCTTCCCTTCCAGCCCCGTCAGATGTGACCAGGGTCTTCAGAAACCAAGCTTGTACCTGTCCTCTCTTCTCAGTAGTAGCAGCATTTTGGAATCTGTAAAGAGTAAAGCTGCAGCCACCACAAGTAGGAGGAGCGCAGGTAGGAGCAACCTTTTCAGTGTGAATAAGGGAGTGGTTCTTGAACAGAGTTAAAAGCATGAAGTCATCTTTATTTCAGTACTTTGACAAAATACCCATAAAATGCAAAACTTCTACCATTACAAAAATAGGTCTCTACAAGTGATATTCTGTCTGCACTGCCAGTAGCAAATATTATGTCATGTAACTTCAGTAGCCTTGCCAGAAAAAGTGCAAGTAAACTTCGCTGAATGTAGCTCAATTTCATTAATACACAAGTTTCACCTTTGCACCCTTTTGATAAATACACACTTCATAAGTTAATCATTTAAATTAGCATTCCACAAATATACATGTAATTTAATGGTGGGTTTTTTTGTTGGGTTTTTTTTTTTTTTTCATGAACACAAAGTGCCTATATACATAAATCCCAGTCTGCGTGGGTGTGCCAGCATGGAACTGTATACAATCGTATAGCTGTGTTCATATTGGTCCCACAATATACACATTATACAAAAGCACAGAAAGAGCACAGATTTACAGAAGGCAATCCATTAACATCACTGCCAGTGATGGAGAAGTTGAAAGGGTATTATTATCTTCTCATACCCGCGTGCAACTGAGTGTATGAAGTCGAACCTGTAAGAGGGAGAAAGCTTTTCATCAAGATTACTTGGAATAAGTAGATGAGAATTCACCAGTGACATGTTATTCAGCTGAGTAAGAGTGAAAGATTTTACATGGGAAATCTTTTAAGGACAAAACTTCCTCAAATGATGGATTTTATGCTGAAGTAAGCCTTTAACACAGTAACTGCAAAAATCGTCCCCACATCAAGTTTGATAAATTAAGTCCCATTGATGTGACAATTTTCTTGATGTATTCCTTTTACAGCACAAAAATTACTGTCATCTATGGGATAAAAAGGCTGTAACTTCTGTAGTCAAAGTGGTAGAAGAAAATCGCCTTGTACTCCCACACCCCAATCTTTTGGGTACATTTTTCTCCATCTAGCTTAAAGTCTTAATAAGATGCCAACTGAGTCCTTGCTGCACATTTATTAGAGATCAGGGAAAGTTAAAGTGTTACCAATAAACTCAAAATCTGTAATTAAAGCACACTTGTATGTCTCCCTGCAAAGAATTTTACAGTTTTCTTTTTAATGAGCTTTTCCTACAGCTCAGAGTAGCCTCTTGTTTTAAGGCTGAAAATGCCTAAAATCAAAGACGTTTGTTATGTCGGAGAAGCAGCACACACTTCCTAATGTGGAACCGTGCCTTGTGCTACCAAGGAGTCACGGGGAGGACTGCCTGAGCCCTTACCTGACTGCACACTGCCAAGTCGCCTTTGTAGTGCCTCCAGCCGATGGATGTAATCTGTTAAAGCTCTTTCAGGATCATAGTTCTGCAGTTGAGAACAGGCGAAAGAGACTGGGTTTAAATCAGCATGCATACTGTGGAACCTAGGGGCAGAAGAACACAGATGTTTTTAGAAAGCAAAATTTCAAATAAAAGTATCAGCAGACACAGCAAAATATTGTAAGTGGGGATACCTTACTGACTGCATGTCCCTTAACTTACCCTTGTGGTAGCCAGCACATCATACCCATTTAACCTCCCTGCCATTTATTGCCCAAGCCATCATACTGCCTCCCCCAGAGAAACCTCTTTTCCCAGTTGCCTTTTCTTTCTACTGCACTGGATTTGTTGCTGCATTTCTTTGGGGCAAAGACTGACCAGCAAATTCCTACTGAGACTGCAGCAGAAGCCATGGTAGATTCAAGTTTGCTTTTCTATTAAGAAGCTTGTGTGAACAAGGACACAGCCATCTTTACAGGATTCTGTGTCTCTTCGTTACTCTATAAGTAAAGGTCAGAAGTGGCTAAAATAGATTAAACATTTTTTCCACATAAACTGTTATGGTTGCCACAAACTAAGATTACAAATGTTGAGGTGGTTTATATAAAAATAAAGGTCCAAAACGGCAAGAATCTGATATCCAGTAAAGCTTAGAGCCCACAACTCCGTATGAAGTCATCAAGGCTGATGGTGCTCCTAGAAACCTTGCCTTTAGTGAAATTGCCTGGTTTCACTGGCATCTGATTCACCGATACCTCTGGTATCACAGCTTAGTACAGCCATCCAAAAGGGTTTAATCAAGAACAAGCAGCAGAGCTACCAAGCAGCTTCCACCCACACTCTGGCCACGAGGCTGCGGCAACTCCTCCCAGCCCACAGTAACCAGATGACCCTCCCCAGCCACAGCGAGCAGCCCTGCTTTTCCCTGGCCCTGCTTTTCCCTTCCTTCAGCTGAGGGCACCTGCGGCAGCCCCTCCTCACGCCATACCCTGCTGCCAGCCAGAAAGGCGGACAGGCAGCAGAGGTTTACTTAGTCACAAAGCCTAGACTCTACAGAGGTCGGTAACAGTAGCTCCATCCAGTCATCTACTACCAGTTCCAAGAACATGACATAAATCAGACAGCAGAATTCTGCAAGCTTTGGCCTTGATCAGGCGGTGAGTAAATGCACACTGAAGGCTTGAGATGTAATTTGTTATGTATCCTTACAAAAAGTAAAAAATCTTATAGCATCAAAGGTTACAAACCTTAGCAGTAAGCACTGATGCATTCATTTAGTTAAACAGTGTTCTGACGGAGAATAACAATGTAAAATAAAACGTACTTATGTTGAAAGTTTACAGGAGATCTAGGAGACTCCATGTCTGACCTGGATCTATAGGAATGCCTTTGTTCTCCGTAAAGGTCCATGCCACCAGAGAATGAATCGGGCCGTAACTCATTACCTAGAAATATAAAAAGCAATGTCTTGAAAACAAAAACCTTTTGCACTTTACTGGGAACCTCAAATGCAAGTTTTCTGTTGGCATATCACAAAAATGGTGTTTAACAAATGTAGACCACTTTCAGACTGCTTCAGAGAAAAACAGAGGTGAAATCCTGGCCTCACTGACGTCAATGAGAAAACTCTCACAGACTGAGCAAGACAGGGTTTTAGTGCAGATCTAGATAGCCAGGAATTAATAAAAAAGCTTCTGATTCTCCTTAGGCTCCTACCAAAAAGCAAACAGAAAACCAGATTTCCCAAACTTTAAGCTATAAGAAAAGAACGACAGGCTTTTGTTCTGAGGAAAAGACCAGGGAGGGCTGGTCAATGGGCTCTGTTGCCCCTGTGGGGTACCTGTAGTTGCTGCGATTCCTCTGTCCGTCGCTGTCCTCAGCATCCCTTCTCAGAGCTGGGGGTGCTGATCTCTTAAGAGAAACGCAATGACGCAGCTAAAATTGTTTTTTACAAACACACTCCATAGGGAAAGCTGCCATATTTTTTTAAATCCCACCCACAATGGAGCAAAAACAAGACTGAAGAGAAACCAAATAATTAGTGTCTGTGCTGAGCATGGAAACTCTCAGAAACCTGAGAAGTAGGTTAATCTAAGCAATTAGAGTAGAAGAAAAGGGGAACAGCACCCCATTCATTCCACATAAGGAAAATACAAATTAAAAACCATCTCCATTAAGCAGTGGCGTGACTTGCGAATACCATTTTTTCAGTCATTGCTGGACTACGATTTACCTGTGTTCTGGCTAAAGACATCCCTGTTGATACTTAGTATACTAGAACCCGTAACTCGGTGCCATCGACGAACCAGGAACTTCATTCTGCATTTCAAATTAAAAAAAAAAAAAAAACAAACTTCAGGATAAATGAAATAGTCTGCCAAAAATAATCTGCTTGTATTCTAGAAGACATAAGAATTTCTTAAACACCAAGCAAAATTAATGGATGGGCATCTAAAATCTGAAGATCAAGAAGAAAACATCCTTATACACATCCCTAAGAAAAACATCTTTTGTCCAAATCTGCTTTCAGCTTCACCGCTGCAATTCCAGTGATTCCAGAGGTGCTGCTTAAGTCCCAAGTGGCCAGCAAATGGCTCAAGCACCTAAGGAACAGGGCATCAGCATTTTAAAATCATACTAAATAGACTTTTTGCCCTGTCACATCCCCAAAATCGTCACCGCAGAGCGCTATGAGTAAAAGCCTCACTTACAACAGGTGTATGAATAGTTCCTTGAATTTGTACGACACACAAGGCTCAGATCAATAGCAAGCAGAAGTGCTTGAGGGTTGAAACCTTTGTGAAGAAGGCTTGCTAGCAACATGGCATCACTATGCAGTAATAACCTTCACTTTTCTTCCTCGTCTATTCCTGTTCATCCTCAGTCTGAGACCTAAAGTCTTGTGAACTCAAAGGACTACCCAGATGAATAAAATTAGTTCATAAATTTGTATTGAACTTACATGTAAGAATTTAACCTTTAAAGGAAATCAAGTTGCAGAAAATACCTTTGTAAAGAAGTGCATACCCTAGAATTGCTAGTAAGTTTTTTTCTAATATGACTTTATCCAATACATTCCCATCTTTGATTGATTATCAAATACAGAGCCATTTTCAACTACAATCAGACTGCTTATTCCTATTACAGATTTTACCTATGCTCTGCTCAACCTGTCACCCTACTCAGTATCTACTCTACTCATGACGACCAAAACAGATGGAACATGAGAAGTTCTAGATTCCACTACAGAGGTAGAGAAGTATGTATTAAACTGCACAGTCATATCTGTTCGAAATCTAACTTCCTCCAGTTTACCTTGAAATTGCGATGGACACTCTGACTGCAGAGCGAAATCTTGTAAAGCCCTTTGAATGATGCGTGATGATTTCGAGGTCTGTGTAGGAAGGCTGTCCACCCATTCGTGCAATGAGGGCCAGCGTGGCTTCTTCACACTCTTGGAATCCGCCTAGCAACAGCAGCAAATATTTTTTCTGATATATGAGAGCTTTCCGAAAGCTCTCTGCTCGTAGGTATTTGCCATAAATTCTCTACAATAAGAAAAAAAAGGCCCCATAAGCTCCAAGAATTATTACAGTTCTAAGACTTTTGACATCATTATTCCTACTGCATTTCTGTGATTATTCATTTCTTGCTATCATGGAGAAGACTGCACTACTGCTCACACTTGTTGAACATAGCTTCATAATTTGACGATCACCTGAGCAGCAAGAAATAGAGCACACACAAAAGGACAACATAGGTGCTTACATATCATTCTTGGGGAGAAAAACTAAAAGTCAGGTATCTGAGGATGAAAATTTGAAAACTGAATTAATATCTGTTTACTTAGAATAAGCAGAGTGACCACAATGAAAAATAGGCCCAAATCAAAATGGAAAAAGCAGCTGTAGTTAGTACGCGGGCAACAAAGTCTTCCTACCCTTAAAACAGCATTTTCAGAATCTGATCCCAGTTCTCTGAGGAATGTTTCACTCCTGAGCTCTGCTCTCAGCTTGGAGAGCTCTGCATCGGCTTGTTTCAAAGATTTCTGCAGTGACAGCTTTTCTCTGTTCCAGATTTCCTTCTCAGAGGCAACAAGAGTATCAATATTAACTCCAACATCCGATGAGTGTCTAGAAGACTGAAGACAAAAGAAACTGAATTTGAACCACAAAGTTTGGAAAAGCTTGAGCTGTGTCATTCTAGTCACTGGTTCGCTGGAGAGCTCATAAAATTAATCAGAGAAAAACTACCCACTAATTGAATGTGAGGCAACCTCTGCATCCTAACACCTCAGAAGCAGTGAGTTGAGGAGCCTGATCAATGTTCTAGAAAAATATAGCTTCTCCAAAAACATCCCGCTCACTGGATCATAGTAGCTTCATGATCTTGAAGCTATCTGGATCTATTTGCTACTCGTCACAGTGATGAGATACAGATCAAAAAGAGAAGCACATGGAATTTAAAAGAAAAGACCAGTTAACAAAAAGAAGCTGGGTAAAATCACAAAGTTTCCAGTAAACAGAGTAACTCAAGATATATTGACCACAGGACAAGAATAACTCACACCCGTTTACTCTGCAGAGGGAAGCCAAGACAGACAGACAGCTTGATCACTCCCACTTAGGTGACTAGGACAAAGAGTGATGCTTTTATGCCTACATATACATCATTATATCGGCACCACTAAAGACATACATAGTCTCCAGAAGGTTGCCTGTGCTGGTATCTTCTCAGTTCTTCCTCCAGTTTCATAACAACATTCCTCAAATTATTCTTTTCTTCACTCAGTCTGCTGACAAAGCCCGTCAGCTCAGCATTTTGTCTCAGCAGCCTCTCAGTCAATGAGCTAGATGGAGTCCCTGGTGGGAGCACTAGCTTCAGCTAGAGGGAAGAAAGAAAACCAAAACTTGTATTAGATCCAAGTTGCCAACTTGAAAATAACTGGCTTACAGTGAAAAACTTTTGTAGATAATGACAATAACTTTGTAATAACTTATATAAAGAAAACATAAGTGTACAGGTAAACTATAGATTAACGTGACTTTCTCTTCTATGCTTTTCCTGTATATCACAGCAGAGTATTTTCATGCAAGGTCAATTGTACCAGCTATAACAATTGGCAAAGCTTTTCTACTATGTTTAGATTTATCTAACTTAGAGGGAAAGAAAAGCCCCAAATCTTTTTTCAAGTCACGTTGAAAACACACAGGTAAGGACCCAACCAAGCTCAGTTAAAATCAAATATTGCTGAAGTCTTTGTAACAGATTACCTGATTTAATTTTTTACACAGGCGCACACGACTCAATCTTCGACTGCCTTTCCTTTGGTAAATATGGGGCAGTTTAAGTAAATGTGTTGTATCAACACAATATAGTAAATATTAAATGTTGGTTTTAATATCGGGAATTACTGAGCAAAGTTTCCTCAGTTACAGAAATACTGCTGAAAGGAAAATATCTTTTCTTAAAGAAAAAGCCATGAGATTCAAAAATTTATAATTAAACTGGAAAAGTTTTAATTTGAAAGTTGAAAATTCACTTTTAAGGTAATTAAAATTGAAAAAAATAAAAGGAAAGGGGTATTTACATTTTACCAACTCCAAATCAGAACACTCACTGGAGCAGATTTTCCTCTATAAAGTACAGACCTGGATAAGTACAGACTTAACAACTCCTTGCTGGTTTCTGCTCACAGCCCATCATCCAAACTCTCCCACCAAAGTTACAACATTGCACTCTCACCTCCTCCAGATAGGACAATCCGGGCAGTTTTTGCAGCTCTGAAAGAACTTCTTCAATAGCATTTTGTATTGCAATGAAGTCTTGATCATCTGCTGTTTCAAACTGCAATCTGAAACAAAAGTGACACTTTCAACAGCAGGTACAGTCTGACACCACGAGAGAGACTGATAGGACTTTCCATCGATCTATACGCACTGGGACTTTAGCAAGTCACTTCAGCATAGTTACTGGAGACATGGCAACACCTTCAAGACTGCTCAGTGACTCTAAATGAAATTGGCTCGATTTTATAAAGAATTTGCATAGAACGGTTTCCACTGATTTTGAGAAAAGGATGTTCTACATGAAGCACATTTAAAAATGTGATTCTGCTTCCCACAAATTTGTTGAATCTATGTGAGCAAGATCTTAGGGTATTTTCAAGATATAATGCATTCTGCTTTGCCCAAATGTTTCAGAATGAATGTGTAATATTAAATCACCATCACAGCAAAATACAAACAGATTCAAACCTCCCGTGGACCTGGTATCATGCTTTTTTTTTTTTTTTTTTTTTTTTTTTAAGGAGAGAGTAACCCGAGAAAATAAGAATCAAGACCAGTTTCACTTGACCATAAAATACTAATTTTTTCTGGGGGAAGCAAGAGGGGTGATCCATAGGAGTAATCCCTATATTTGTCCCCTTAAACAGTGAATTATTTCATAACAAAATTGTTTTAAAATGACCTACCTATACCATACCCAAATAAACCTTAGCAGTTTTCAGAGGGAAAAAGACAATTTTGGTGTAACTTATAAAGGACCATATTAAACATGTAAGACTTAGAGCAGCACTTGATAGTCTGTGATCCTGTCTTACATCAGCATATCTCAAGTAATGGCATATACTATAAAACTAAAACAACCCCAAAATCAGTTAGGCCTGCAGTCTGTGAATTATGATTAAAACCCAATATATTTGCTTGCTGGTTGCTGTTAACAAAACCAAGTTGCTGAATACTGGTCTAACCTGCTAGCAGCTTTCCGAGCCAACTGCTTCAACTTTGGAGATGCGTTTTGCAGCTTTTGTCTGACATTTTCCAGAATTTCAGTAGCAGCACCGAGATCTCCTCCTCCCGTCAGCGTGGGGTAGGTTGATTCATTTGTCTCGGCTCCTTCCATTTTTTGCTGGAGAACCCAATTTCTTGTTCTGTCATTGGCTGTATCCCAGGTAGTCTGTACATAAATATGTATTTTTA
>WAAD01024398.1:1807-16180 GCA_013389945.1 Fregata magnificens
GAAAAATGTCCTAAAAATCTGAAAGAACTTCCGCAAACTTTAGTCTGATTTAAAAGATTTGGTGTAGCATAAGATGCTGCTTATCTTAGAGAATGGAGGAACTATAGAAATCGAATTTAATTGGCCACAGAAATAAGATGACTACCAATATGACTTCNAATGTTCCTTGTAATTAAACAAACAAAAAAAAAACCACAGAGAAAGAACACAGAATAGTTTGGATAAATAGAAGATTAATTCCTCCAATTATTTTTTTCAAAAGATCAGCAGCTCTTTGAAAAAAGTAGGAGGAAAAATACACTTAGTAAGACCGCAGTGATTTGTACAACTAAAAATAAGTGTTTCCTCATGCAAATAAATACGCATACGTTTCCCTATTAATATTTGCTCTGTTTCATTTTTACTACAACTCATCGTATTGGATAAGAATTTTCCCAGTTTTCATGTTTAAAGTTTTCCATGTGATTAACAGGACGGGGAAATTTCATCCCATTCATAGCAAACTGAGTTCTGTTACAGTAGATCCAAAGTTTCCTAAAGTTTGTTAGCATGGTCATAAGCAATAAGAAGGGAAATACTGAAATCACAAGATCAATGAGGCACAAAGAATAACCTAAACCATTCTACAGATGTTCCTTCTCATCGCCACTGGAACTTATTTTTTGTATACTAATCTATTCCCAGCTCAGACTTGGTATGTCATGAAATTTGCTGAATAGGTAAATTAAGCTTGACTATGAAAGCAAAACATTTAAAACAGTCATACAGTGTTTCAGTAGAACAATAATACTTAATAGGCAGAAAGAAAGTACTACAGAGGACAAAGAGTGGAAATGTAAAATAAGAAAAACATTTCAACATTAACATGTAAACAAACACTAAACTAGAAAAAGAGATTAGCAAAACTTTATAAGGAATAAATCTTAATATTACTGCAATAGCTACAATTTAGGAGTGATTAACAAGCAGAAAGAATCAGAATGACAAGCAAGAACACTGTCTTACAGTAATTAATTCATCTAGTCACAAAGAGCATTCTATTGAGGCTAAAATTGTCATCATGTGTTTGAATTGCACTGACCCCACTTTGCCTCTCCTTCATTTGTAAAGCTATTTTCATGAATTTAGAATGACACCATTATGCCCATACTCGCATCAAGCTCTTAGTTCCCAAGATTTGCATCAGAAGTGAGACTTCTTGTTCTACTTTCCCTCAAATTCTAACAGCATCTTCTGTGATCCTGCACTGCTGCTATTTCTCTTTTGCCTTTTCTTACCATGTGCTACTGGCATAGTTTTGAATTCAATTTGTCACTACCGTATCACCAAAATTAAGCAATTTTTATGAAAAAAAGGTCTCACTAGCATAACAGGGAATGTGAATTTTATCCCAAAAAAATAGATTTCTTTTTCTTTGGTACAATGCTTAATCTTCTGCAGACACAAAATATCCCTGATTATACAAATATAAATCTTGAAGGTATCTCCAGTGTCATCAACCCACAATTATTCTGGGGTTATCAGAGGCACACCATACACTCTTCACAAAGTTACCAAGCTTCAGCCTAAAGGCAATAAAGCATCTCCCTATTCCAACTGAATGGCTTTATTAGAATCCTACTGCTCTTATTATGAATAAGAACCATCAAATTTCCAGGTTTACTGTTTACCAACTTCTATCCATCTGTTCTTGTTTCAAAACAATCCTTTCCCTTAAAAGCTCTGCTTCCCTGCATGTGTGTTTGAGTCTACTGTCAATAATTCTATCTCCCTCTAACTTCTGTAGCCCCAGAAAAACGACCCTAAGCTTTTAGTTTCTTCTCACAAGACAGTTCTGAAGTTGCCTAACCCATAACTTTCCTTTGCATTTGCTCCAGTTTGAATCCATCCTTTTCCAATGCAGACAACTGGAAGGGCATTCACTGGTGTTAGTTACTTTGTAACTCAGCTGGAAATATCTTTTCTTCTGCCATTTTCATTGATTAGTTTCAAGCTTATTCTTTGTTTCGGTCTCTAAATACATATTCTACTGCTGAATTTCTTTCTTCTCCCTACAACTCCAGACACCAGAGTTATTCAGCACTTGCTGTAACATATCATGCTCCTCCCTCTCAGCATTCCCTCATCAAGTAAATTTTACCGATCCATCTTACTCCGGGGTTGATTTAAAAACTCATCTTGTTTAGTACTGTTCTTATTTTGCGGAATGCAAAAAGTAATTCCACTATTAACCTCTCTTCAGCCCAACACTTCTTTCAACACAGAAGCATTGCTTCTGCTTATTCATCTTATTCAGTTAATATTTTTTCTGCTAATCTCCTCCAGACTTCCTATTAGTACTTTATCAGACACTTTACCATCAGATACCAGGTCATCTTAATGAAGGAAAAGCAGATTTTCTTAAAGCATCAAGTTGGTTGGGCACAACCGATTTTTAGTAAGCTAGCAAATTATACTGCATTGTATCTTGCTTTCTATTTATCTTTTTCCACTTAAAATCTTTTCTGAATCCTGGACCACTTCTGGGTCAGGCCCTGCTGATGTCATTATAAGTCTCCCTCTGCTGCCTTAATTATAGGCATTATATTTGCTTCCCTCTGATCAACTGGTACCATCTTCAATTCAATGTATTTTCATTAAAAATAGCTGCCTTCAAACTTAGGATTTCTCAAATCCACTGTGTCTGAACTCAACCCAGAGATTATCTGATAACCACAATTTGACTTTATTAGAGTTTTGAGATTTCGTACAAATTTCCAATTCTGTGCTCTGGTCCCCAGTACATATCTTGCTTTTACCCTGCTGGTCCATGGCTTTTTCCTCATTAATTTAGTCTGGTGACCATGCCCAAACTATTCTTAATCCGTACTCTAGCTGCATGACAAATCCACTTTTTTGCTAATTCTCTTTTTATTTACATAGCTAAAGAATATTTTAACTTTGGGGAGTTTTAACACCATTAGTTAACTCATTGTGAATTTTGCCAAACCTAACTTTATCTCTACAAAGTCTTCCCTTCTGCAACAGTTTTCTTGGCCAGTGAGTGTCTCTCCTTCCCCCTGCTTTTTACTGCCTCTGGGCTAATTTTTTATACCTTCTCTAATTAGTCTTTCAAGTAGACCTAGAACAATTTTAAATCCTACTTGCGTTTCAGCATATCCATTTTTCCACTCCATTTACCCATCCCTCATAACTGCAACTTCCTATTTGCTGTATATGCCTGTTTCCAAAACAATTATACCACTAGTTGACACAGCCGTCAAAACGATAGATGAAAACAATTTGAAGACGAAGCACAAACACATCTGAGTACTGGCCTCTTGTCATGGTTCCCATTCTCTGCCTCTGGAAATGAGCTTTCTTCTTCTCTGAAAGTCTGGAGCAAAGAAATAAGCCTCTCCTTCAACCTTGAAATAATGAAAATATTTCCCTTTTTCCCTGAAGGGATAGGGGGGATTAGAGAAATGTCCTTCATACTTGCAGCACTCTTGCACTACATTAAGACTAAACTTATCTTATGGGGAAGAACACTACTGAATATCCAGATATAACTGACATTTTTATGAGAATCATGGGGAAAAAAATACCTTTCCTCCCAATATTGCCAACATCAGTTATATCATTACACTAACAGCATGTTCTCCAGTTTCTGTTCACTACCAGAATACGGAGGGTTACGTTCTTTCTGACAACAAAGACCCCTTACGAAACTCCAGACTCTCCCTCTTCTCTTCCCATTCCCACTGGCACTCCCTGGAGGGTCAATACCACACACCAAAACACTGAAATGACTTTTTTTTTTTTTTAATTACTCTTCTGGAAATGGGGGTTAATAATGCTTAAGACCAAATGTAAAGAATCGGTTTCTTTCATTTCAGCTCCACAAATATCTGTATCAGCATAAGGGAGAGCAGAAGCTGGATAACACCAGTAGGGAACTTCCTAAAAGATGCATCTGCCATGAAAGGAGGTATATTTAGTTACAACTTAAGAAACTTAAAATGATAAGCTCCGAAGCTCAGGTACCAAAGCTGGAGACTCCAGGTGTTATTTAGAAACTCCCAAGTGTAGTTATGATCATGGTAAAACAATTGATTCTCTACAGTGAAGCAGCAGCAGTTTTCCACTGGGTGGCAACAAAAGCATCAGCATCACACAAGTAAAAAACACACTATAAATTCACATTAAAGCCTGTAATGTAACTTTTTTAAAGTTACTTCAGGTTCCAGTTTGCACTTCAAAAAGTTTATCTTCGTTGTAAACTACCTCTAACGCACATATCTGTGTCTTGCTGCCACTGTAGATTTTTTAAAACAACTCTTATTAAAACACAAAAGCAAATATTGCATATAGTGTAGGTCCAACACAAAAGGAAGCTGTGAATGGCTGCCATCTGCTACCACAGGTGGTATGCACAGCTCTATTTATACTTGGGGCCTTCACTAGAAACGGTAGATGTTCTTCTATTTAGAGGTTTTTCTTATGATTTTAGAGCAGGCTATATTTTTAAATAAGAAGAGAAACAGGAAAGCATTCCCTCCAAAGCAGCATCTTCAAAAGATGCATATACTTCAGAACAAAGACGCTGACTCTGCTTCCTTCAGTATCTTAGCAATACATACAACATTTCTTTCCACTCCCAACAAAGAATTGATCACTCATGAAACAGTAGGTTCCAATTTGCATACGTTTAACCCAATGCAAGAAGCAGCAGCATTGTTTACGATTAAAATGATTGGAGTAGGTTCCCGTGACATATTGTAGGGAGAATTCGACAGCATTGAATAGTCATTTTCATTGAACAAACATAGCATTTTATCAAGTTTACTCTTCCATCAGAACAATAAGCAACTATTCACTACCACATAAAACTTACTGTTACACTTTGCACTATACTGCCATTCTGAATTTTTAAAAGATGTACTTTGTTAAAGAAAACTAAAAATACTTAAAACCAAAATATAATAGAAAGGCTTTTGCAAAAGTCATAAGAGACATGGCATTTACTGTTGATTCAGCAGTATTGACAAGCACTGCTGATGGAAGTGTTCTATTAACCATAAAAAGAGATTAAAAAAAAAAAAGTTTTACATTTAATTTTTCAATATGTCCAAAAGGCCTGATCTTCAAATGTCTTACCTAAATAGGTCCCATCTACAGATTCATAAAAAGGTGACTACGTTCTAATATCCCCTCTGGAAAGAGCAGAAAATTTAAGGTTGTTTTAATATTAATATCTAGCCACCTATCATGTTTTCGATTCCAAACATACAGTCAACCCAAACATACCCACTGCCTATTTCAGAAGAAATTAAGAATTTCAATAAGATATTAGGTGATGTACAGGGATTGCATGTTTCTGACCGAAAAAAGTACAGTCTCAGTACTAGGAGGAGATACAGTAATTGGGGTAAGAACATAAACTAGTTTTTATGACAAAAAAAAATTGTCTCCAATGTCTAAACCATATTAAAAAAAAAAAAAAGGGACATTTTCCGTGGTTAGTGCATGTAATGAAGGCAAGCATTTTCAGAAATCTGGAATAAAACCCAAACAGAATAGATACTATAAACAGAAACCCTGGGAAAGACTAGTTAGAAAAGTTTTGATGCAGAAATGACTCCTATAGAGAAGTTTTCCACTACAAACTACCTTTGATTAGATAGTTATGAACTTTTTAAAAATACAACACATGAAAGGTCAGGTCCTGCACAGCTTCCTTCTAGGTTATATTTTAAGCATTGTCAGCCCACTGAATTCACACAGGCTCCTGCAGGATGTTGTCTAAGAACAGACAAGATTTTGTTTTTAAAATACTATTACCAGGATTCTACATTTCAGAAACTGGAACTGTCAAACGACGAAATGATATAATTCCCTGATACAGTGATATGCAACAAAGATTAAACCAAAGATTAAATTCAGAGCTGAAGCTTCAGCTCTGAATCTCAGCTCTGAATTTAATTGTGTGAAAACTGTTATTTAAAGGGGTTTGGTCGGTGACTTATTAGTAGGCCATGAGGTGGTGCTGTCCTACCAGAATTCATTGCAGAGGAGCACTGGCTGCCTCCAAACGTCAACTGGCCAGTTTTCAGCTGATTTGTCTCTTGAGGGGATACATTTGGTTTAAGTTTCCCCAGCAAACGTGGAAGTTTCCAAAATAGGTCATACAGATCAATTGCTCTCGTAATCTGAAACCCAAAAGAGCAAATAATATCTAAACTGTGGCATGGGGGTGGCCCAACACTGGAAGCGGGTAGCAGGAGGCGAGGAGACAGCCAGCCTGGCTACCTCTAATCTCAGGGAAATTGTGACTTTGTTCAGTTTCTGCTTTACATCAGCATATATGTTACAGAAGCAGCAACAGGCAGGGCAACATTTTAACTGCATTTTATTAGTAGTCTTGCATTTGGAGCAAAGGAATTAACGTAAGCAAGAACGGGGGTGTTGTATTAGTAAAATATGTGGTACATGGGGTAAGAACATTCAGAATTAAATTAACTGAATTAAAAGCCATGAAAATGAAGATTGAGGCATTTTGACTCTTCAAGGTAAAGATGGTACAAAACTTTAAACAGATTCAAAAAATAAAATGTGTAATATTATCAGTATTTTTCTAATTTAAAATAACACAATATTTTTTTGTAAAACCAAAGTAAAATTTTAAGGAATCACTGCAAAAATTTGCATTAGCCATTGTGGGACATCAGAAGATAAAACCTATTTGTAGAATACCACAGGCAATATTCGGTGATCATTAACAAAATTATTAAGAAACCTCTAAACTGCAGTAAGAAGCAAAGCCAATTTCCTAACACCTGGTCTGGAGCAGAAAATGCTTCCTTTTGCTTAATATCAAACTGGCAAAGAGGAAAGAGTGAAAAAGCACTGTCTTGCACAGTAAAGAAAAAAAACCAGCTTGCTTTTAAAGGAAATACTTTTTTTTTTTTTTTTTAAATTCCTGCTTTACTTAGCATATATTTATAAACGTTGCCTGTGGTTCAAAAAATGTCTCTCATTGATTTTTGCTACTGTCAGTTCACATTTGAAATACTTAGCCTCTAAAGTGCATTTTAGATCTGCACTTGGTTATTTTGACTTTTTATTCACTGTTTATTATACAAAGTGGAAAATTTGGTAGTAAATGACTCACTATCAGCCTAAAAGCCTCACATTTCATCTTACCATGCTCTCCTTAAAAATAATCCAGAGTTGGTACAAGATTTGGTCAAATGCATGATGAAGAGATTATTTTTGGAATTTTGTGACACAATTACAAACCATTTCTTGTTCAAGACTCTTCTAATAAGACTAAAGCAAAATTAAGACCTAAGGGCTCGAAAGTTCCAGTTCCCCACTGACCACAATAAAGACTGAAAGTACCCAGTATTATCACTGGATTTAGGTTTTACTGGAGTGTTATTTGGGGTGGGGTTGCTGCATGTTTTAAAAATCTGTATGATACCTACAGCAAACTCCAACTGTATAGAAAAATTATTTTGAAGCCATCAATTTTTTTTTTTAAGATTGAAGTTATCCTAAAGTACATTGTATATTCTTAAATCCGTTTTAATGCTTTGTATTTCAGGCATTTATAAATACAGAAAAAGAAATATCTTCTCTTATACAATAATAGTTATAAACACTGAATTTCAATTCTGAACCAGAAAACTGCAATACATGTAGAATTTAAGATAAAGAGGTCTGTGTTAATTTTGTCACTGTTTTCTTGGGTCTTGTGGGAACACACTGGTTTGATACCTGCGTGTACAGAAGCACATCTAAATATTCTGAAAATGGACTGCAGAGGGTCAACAGGAACATGAGATGACCTCCAAAAAAAATTAACAGTGGGCTTTCTAAAATGTAACGTCATGCTAAATGTTTTTAGTAACCAGTCTTCATTTATTCTCTGTAGCAACAAATACCTTTAATAAAATAAAAAAAACCAGGAACATCTGATTTTAATAAAACATAGTATTTCCCTTTTTCTTGTTTATTGTCCAACTCTAATCATAACTTGCTTTAACATTTATATTTTTTTGCACAATCATCCAAAACCTCATTGACTAAAATATAAACCCCACAACAATTGTGGGGAATGTTTTGGTTGAGAGATAAAAGTAAACTGGTCAAAATACATATTTGCAATAATTGGCCTTTACCATTGCTGTTCAAAACACTCCATTTACAACCTTTCAGTAACTGCATTCAACTTTGCTTGTGTCTTTCTGTAAGAGATATTTTTCTTGTCCCTTGTTCTCACAGCCTGACCTCATTTAGTGCTGTTTTCTTGACTCAAAGATGTTTTACAATATATTTCCAGTCTCATTTAACAGACATACAGTAATAAAAGGTTACTCTGTCAGATCATCATTATGAAATTCAGAATCCAAGTTTTTGCAGTGCAATTCAGAGAGAGTTACATGTGCCTGTGCTTAACTTTGGGACTAAATTGAATCTGCTTCAGCAGAAGCCATCACAGGGCACCAGAGCAGTTAAGCCTGTGGCATCAGCTGTGCTGTCACGCTCTCTTGCTGAAGCCGCAGCCGGCCCGGAGCCTCCCTCGCACACACCGCAGTCCCACGCTCCTCTGCCAGGCCCTTTTCATTCAGAGTTCTACATTTTTGGTGTATTTACACTAATATACCTATACATCGATGCAGCATGAACTGACACAGCACTTACTCTGTCTCAAAATCCTACCACTTCATCAAATACGATTCAAGAGGACAAGCACCATTCTGTTTCAGTGTTCAAGTATTTTTCTGGATTTTCATCGTCGGTACAATAGTGTTCTAAGTGCAAAAATCCTTTCATTGTGTTTCAACATCTTTATTTATATTACACAGATGAAACATTACTTTAGTGGTTGCTCTAGCATTTATGCCAAATAGTAAGTTTCTCCCCGATGAAAACATCAGACTGGATGAAGAAAATGCTCAGTTGGAAATGAGAAGTTTATGATTCCTTATTTAAGGAACACACATAGATCAGGCACAAAAACAAATAAATAAATATACTGGAAAGAAGCTAATTCTGTACACATTAAGATTTTCATCTAAGTGCTTTATGGTATTGGCAGAAAAATTAAGACAAAGGGCCCTTCCCCCCCACCATGTAACAGGAAACCCCAAGACCTGGATCATCTGCCCTAAATCTTAGGAACTCACTAGGCCACCTGGTCACTGTAACTCCTTATGTGGCTGATGTGGAGTGACACACTGATAGAGCCTATTCACATCTTCGGTAAATCTAGACAAAGTTTCTCAGTCAGGCACATGGATCTCTTCCGTGCCGCCCCGCATCAAATGGACTGCTTTGCTGCATTTTCTGAGCAAGCTACTATTCCTCTGTTATAGCACCTCGGAAGAACCACCATACAAAAGAATCCCTCCTCCATCGCTGGGGAAAATAACTCTTCTCCACTAGTCCTTACAACAGCAAAAATTTTAGCTAAACTGATGTGAGGAAAACAACAGTAGCAAAAAAAAAAAAAAAAAGGATAATCCTTTTAATAACTCTTGGACCCGACAGGGATACTAACAAGAGTCAGTCCAAAATCCAGTCTGCTAATATTGTCCCGTTCCCTCCACCCTGCCCCTTTCTAAGAAATAGAAGTCTCTTATAAAATGGTAATTAAGGCAAACCATGACACGTTCTCAACTCTACAGCAAGGGCTAGAAATTTATCAGAGCACAAGCTGGCCTAAAAGCATCAGTGAGAACGAAGGCACCTTACTTCATCCCCGCTGAAGAATCTTCTGACATGACTGAAGTCCAGCCATAATGCCTGAGAAAATTCCCTTCCTTTAGAGTACATCACTCTGCCATATTTCTATTAAGTTAACTACCAAATGACCATTAGCTTCCCAAGGTAACATATGATGTGGCATGAAAAAGCGTCTCTGGCTTCCTGCATTTGTTCCCCACCAAATGCTATTCATACTGGTCTTGATCTACCTAGGGGTACCTGCCAACTGGTTTGGCCTCTGAAAAAAATGGTGTCCCCCAACCACGGGAGAGAATAATTTCTACTTGAAAAAATTCCAGTAGATAGTCACACAGAAATTTCTCCTGAGAAAGTGCTTGCAGAATTTGGGAGCAGTAAGCTTTAGCTGTAATTAAAAGGGAAATCAATGCTATTCTTTCACATCTGAGTAATGCTGGCAATTCAAAAGTATATTTTTAATCACTGAAAGCAGAAACTCCTGACAAGAATTTAAGTTGTGAAGTAAGGCACTTTTCCCTTCTCACTTTTTCTCAGCCATGAATCTCAGTAAGATTTTTTTAAATGTCCGTTTCCTGTAATTTTGGTAATTTTAGAGTATAATTATTTTTACATTTTTATGATGCCTTTGGGGTATCATTACAAATATTTTTTAAGCATTTAAACTTAGAAAAATAAAATTAAGTAATAGCTTCTCTTAAGAAGAGACTGTCAGCCCTGTTCTGAATAAACAATCCCTTTTAAAAGTAATCTAGAGATTTATATCCCCTGTAACCACAGACATTAATCTTGAGTTTAAACAAAATGGAGTAAAACATAATTTATTTAATGAAAATCAGAACACTGCTATTGCAAATGAAAGTTGGGTTTCTGATTTTTTAATTCAACAGACAGCTTTGTATGCAGTCGTAAGACTTTACTTGATGGGCTACTTCTTACAACTTAATCATACTCACTTAACCAATTTGAACAAAGCATTCAGATTTCTGAGTATTTTAATTTTACTTGAGATAGATGTCAATCAGTAAGAAAAAAATTAAAGGCTTTTCAGATTAAAGAAGCTGAAGTTAAATGTAAGAAACATTTAATGATAAGAGCAATCATGAGAAACTGCAATGACATTGTGAGGCCAACAAGAAGACAGCACAAAAAAATTTTATGAATTTTTCATACAAAAAGTTTGGGAATGGCAGAGAAGAAAAAAAAAAGCACAAACTGGGAAACATTTTTACATGTCAGCATAGCTAAAAAAAAAAAAAAAAAAATCACATTATGTTCAGAAAAAGCAGTGTTTCCTATAGACTAAGAGTATTTGCAAGGTTGCATGAAACATTCCAGCATGCAGACCCTCAAAAACAATAATGCATAAAGAACTTCAAGGTTAAATTGATTTTTTATAGCTCAGTTAAGTAAGAGCTAAAAGAGCATCAGCATTTGCTGTACTTTCAAAAAGCAAAGAAGAGAACTTGAAGTTCACATGAAGAAACACTGATACGCTCCACAATGTAACAGCAAAACAAGAAATCACAGCCCAAAACCTAGAAAATTTTTCACATCACAATAGATTGAAATAGTTTCCTGCGGGAACACCCATAACAGCCACATAAATCTAACAGAAGTTGTGAAAAATATACAAGTATACAGTAGAAGGAATCTTTATCAAAAGAAATAGAACCTAACAGATCATTCCCCTAATTCCCATATGGATTATGATAAACTATTATGTGGCACTTCTAGCTGTTACATTACCTGTATATAAGGCCTTCTTCTAAGCCTCCCTCAATCATATCAATAGGAAATTATCAGACCATATCAGAGAGAAAAGAGACAAAAAAAAAAAAACCAAAAACCAAAAAACCAAACCACCACACACCAACAGGCTTATTTACAACTAGAAAGCTAAGCTCTGAAATCTATATTCTAAACCCGATTATTCTATCTATTATACATTGACAAATATATAACTCAAGAAGAGGAAGAAAGAAAATGAAGCTGCTTAAAAGCCAGAAGTTTCTAAAAAGACAGTAACTTCCAACCGTACCAACTCTGAAGTCCTCAGGAAGCCCCTCTACATGGGGTGACTTACTGTCTAGCTTTGCTATTTGAAAACTAGCAAGCTGATAAGATACTTGAAGCTGAAAAACATAGTGTTTCCCATAATTTAAAACTTTATTCCAACTTCAATTTTTTTCTCACTGCCTGTGTTAAAGAGATGAGTTTCCAATATGGCATTGCCCTTAGCTCCTTGACTGAGGGTCTTTTAAAGAAGGAAGTAAAAGAGCTGAATGTAAAAGGGCAACCGCTACAAAAGCACTGATTTCAAAGAGTAGGTTTTTGCTGTCAATACATAGAACAACAACATTCTCTACCCCAATGTATGAACAGTTCTAGGATGCCCCTATCAATCCAACCAGACTACAATCTGCAGTGTTACTGGTTTACTCCAAATACTTTTGTCTGTAGATCCCCCTGTAAAACCTCATTTGAGCAAAACCTGAACCTGGCTCTTCAGTCACAGCCACAAACCAAAGTGTTACTTAAAACAGCTTTAACTTTTACCGTCAAGAAAACAAAGGTAATGCAATAGCACACTGACAACATTTTAACATGAGCTCCCTCCAAAGTCATCTCTCTCAAACAGAGAGTGCAGGTGACTTTTTCTGGCAAAGTAACCTTCTCCTGTCTTGCAGAAAAGGTAAATTGCATGTTCCCGTTATCCTCCCCCCACTCCCTCCTTCACACACATGCACCCTCCCAGGAAAAATTTCTATTTTTTCCAGCTGCATCCAAAGTCCAATGACATTGAATGTACTATATGCTGTTCTTACCAGCACCTCAAAGAAAGATTTATGAAAACCTCTGTCTCTAGCAATGCTCCTCAGCAGCAATGGCAAAAATACGTCAAATTGCACACATTTAGGGCCTGGAGCATACTGGCCCAAAGTGATGCTTGCTTTTGCAATGTCACTATTATTAGTCAGCAGAAAGGAAACTTGGATGTGATTGGGGCGAGCTAAGCAACTGTGTAATAAGACACATGAACATGCATCATCCTAACCAATGCTAACATGGGAGATACAAGTTTCCAGTCTCCTTCTCTTACCCCAGTCCGTAATGGAGAATGATCTAGGAGACTCAGCCAAACTCAAAGCTCACATGTGCATACAAACAGTTGGACTGTAATACAAAGGGGAAAGAAGAGACTTAATGAAGTGAACTTTGCAAGGCCATACAAGACACCTGAAAATACAACAGTTCATTCCTGTCTCCTAGCTAACTCACCTGTTTTCTGTAATAGGCTACCTCTGCCTGCAATGTATTACTCAATTCTGAAAGCATTATGTCTATCTCTACAAAGCCTCATACTCATAGGAACCCACAACTTAACACAGTAGGTAGCTTTTTGATGGTATACATCCACAGAAAAGAAAATACACGATGTGCAAATAGGGAGAGAACATAGAAACAAGCCAAAAAAAAAACTAAGGCAAAAACTTAGCACGGACACACATGAAGAGGAAAGCAAAGGGTTGGCTGAAATAAAAGGAAACAGCATCTGCACTGAGACATACCACCACCATATACTGCCACATCGAGTCTCAGGTTTCAGCCAGTAGTCAACTCCAAAGGGTCTTCAAGAAGAAAGGGCTGTAAACTATGGAGTTATCTTCATGGGTGCTCAGGAAAGCAACAGTCTCCATTCTGAAATTACTAAGTGACTATAAATACAACTGAGCGCCCAGCCAGCTGTGAGACAATCTTAGGAAGCAAGATGGTGAAATACACACTGACACATCTTATATTTATTGATAGATTTATGTTCATAAGCACTTTGCAGTGAGAGCACATTTCAGTTATCCAGCACCCAAGTACACCAAGATAAGAGCAAGTTAACTTCCAGTCGGAGGAAAGGGATTGTGCTGATAGACGAAGCCATAAGAGTTACTAAGCAGCTTTGTGTTAAGATTCAGCGTCCATCAAGCAGTTCCACTGTGTCTCGCCAACCTGTACACAGTCAAGAAATCAGTGTTACCTCTGTGTCTTTTGCCATAAGAACTAGATTGGCCAGGTTTGGCTGCAGTAGCTACATGCTAGTGCATTGCAGGGAGAAATAACAAAACAACTGGATAGAAAATACTTGTGTTTCAGCAAATATGAATATGTAAAAATATGAGTATCTATTGTAAGATGGATACTGGTTTGTATACAATTTTCACTTAAGGTTAGAGTAAAATGCTACTGCAATTTGCCACACCAATGTTTTACAGCTCTTATATGAATTCTGTGAATAGTCTCTCGTGTCAAGGACAGATGTGATAACTATGTTTTTCAGTTTTTATTTGGGTTACAAACACCTGATTTACAGATGTCATACCACTGCTCCACAGTTCTGCTCTGCACTACAGATGAGTCAGTGTTACTTAAATACGTTTCACCAGTATTTCAGTATTCTGCCCATGCACAGGCATGATGTACTTGGGAAGACAGAAAGGTAAACATGAGGTACCTCTCTACTGGGGAGCTATCTCACTAACAACTTTAAGACGAAAACTTTAAGGCTAGGAATCAGAATTAAAACATGAAAGCTTAATACTGGGAAGAGAATTTACCATAAGGACACTGGTCAAGATTACGTGGTGAAGG
>WAAD01024398.1:20696-37400 GCA_013389945.1 Fregata magnificens
CATCAAAAGATTCCTGCTTGTCATATCGAATTTACTACTCATTGGAACAGTACACCTTATTCGCTAAATACGTGTTGACTTGGAAGTCATCATGAACCACATTCTTAACAAATTACAGCAACTGCTACAAAATGCTGATTACTATTAAGAATCAGTAAGTTAAACTAAATGCACGAATTATCATAGCCTTCACTTGCCAAGAGACGTCAGTCCATCAAAAGCACACCACTTAATTAAAAGTTAAAAATACAGCGTTTATTCTGTCCTTAATCATTGCTCCTCCACTGCTACCCAAGACATAGGAAATGTACTATTGTAACAACAAGTCTTGCACACCACAGTTGGTTTCTGCAAGCTACACACATCTTTATTGCAAAGAACGCTTTTCAAGTGAAGGTTGCACATAAACCATCATATAAGGAATGAGAACATCATGTTGGCAATGTTATGTCAGACAGTGAATGTAGCGCAGGATACTTCTCAACTAGATGTATATTATGTTGTTTGTTTCATTTGTGGGATAGTATCAAAAGATGCCTGGGCATCAACTTGGCGGTCAAAGGGATAACCTATACTAGCTGCTACGACTTGTAGCTGTGTATGTATTCTTTAACACTGTCTGTATAGCTGAACGGATAGTCTGTTTGCTCTAACTGAAATAAATTAATAAAATATATTTTCATCACAGTTACTAATCTGCATCAACTGCTGGCAATGCCACAGTCAGGTAGGTTTGGGGTTCATTTTTCTAAGAGAGCAAAAAACAACATCAAAGTTTTTTGTTTTGGTTTTTTTTTTTTTTAATCTGAACATTAAATATACGGATACAAGCACAGAGAATAAGTTACATAATTTTGTTCAGATTCTTTCATACTTTCATTTTAGCAATACTAAAGACTCAGAAGAGGTGGTTAACTCACTTTTGTTGCATTTAAAATTATTTATCCGGTAAGCTCTTAGGACTCGGTGACATTTTATTAACTTCACTGGGATAAAAAGGTAGCTGTAAACACTAGGTCAAGAAGTAAAAACTTTCATGATCTAGCAACTAGGTAGCAAAATAAATCCTTTAAAAACTATCAAACAAAGCTAAAAATAAAATTAGATATAAATTCAAGCTTTAGACTGTGGTCAATTGAGGTCTAGACAAAACCCTATGTTTGTTCACTGCCTAGTCTCCAGTCTGCTCCAAGTTTGAGAAGGTAATTGAACTCAGTCTATAATTACTGGATTAGATACAGATGGGCTCTGTACATTTCAGGGAGGAAAGAACTGTTTTGATTCATTTTATGATTGCCTGTAAGGTCAAACTTTTCAAAATGTACTTTCATCTGTTAAATGGTTTCTCAAAGTCCCAGGGGAACATCTTCAATAACTGATGTTTTAAGCAATTTGGGTCTATCAGATGCAGTCTTTGAATGTAATATGCTGTCCATTTTCTAGAATTATAAATGTGCATGTAGGTTAATTGCTACAACTCTTACATATTTTCAAAACTACACTTTTTTGAAAAATTGCAAGTTTTACCCAACAACTGTTATGAATAAATATTCGTAGAATTATTTTGGTTTAGGGTACAGAATATCTTTGGAAATATGAATAAATAACACAAATTAGAAGTATCCTTACTCATAATTCCTTCCCATTTGTCAGAAGTTTCTGAGAATGCTCTCTTAGGACCCAATTCAACAATGTATGAATAGTCCCAGTGAATTCAGTTCACTTCTTACAAACCAAAAAAGTGAGGAACGTACCTTAATAAAAAATTCCAAAAAGCACTTGAGAAGACTTCTCTTTTAGCACTCTCTTATTTGAGCCTTCATCCTCACTCTCACTCACAAGATAAAATGTGGAAGAAACAATGAGCATTAAATTTTCACTCTGCTAAGAATTTTTTGCAAAATCTTTTCTTCAATTAAATCAACCATAACTCTGCAGCCTGTTTCAGTACAACCAGGATTTCATCTTGCATCTTTAAATGCCTTGCTTAGTTACAAGTTCAAATGCTCCACAAAGGATATCTAGCTCTGCTCTCACTTAAGGACTCTCAGAGCTCGTAATAGCAATTTAAAGCAGAAAACAAACCATGCAATCAAAAGGCAATATAATAGTTCAGTTCATAGTCTTAAGAGGTAGGAAAGTAATTCCAAACAACTTACTATTCAATAGTTTCAGTTTACTTGCATTACAACATTCTTCTTGCTTATAAAATTCCAATAAGAAAGTACATTTTGTTACAACATACATTTCTGTTCAATCAACAACAATATCTCACTGGCAACAGCCTCAGCCAAACAGTTATCTTTGTAGGATCAGACACCTATAGAGTTTTTCTGCCAGAGATTTAGTATTTAAGCACCAGTAATAAGGATAGTAGGAAATACGTTAATATAATCTCCCTCTGTCTCCAAGTGTGCTAATGGAAGAGGCTTAAGAGTGTAGCAAGTTATCCCATGTAATTTCCATGATTAATATTTTATTCATATTATTTCAAAGTCCTCTACGTAAGGGACAAAACCTGAAGTCAGAACCAACCACCACAAAGCCCCAGCAGAAAGATGCATGATAATAACAGAGTTATTCGTATGCCTGCTCAGACAGAAGATCGTGCCTGTCATCATCAGGCTGTGCAGAATTCGCACTACAAGTCTGACTGAAAGAAGAAACTTCTTCCACTATATTTTAAGAACTGATTGATACAAATCAGTTTGTTCAAAACAGTTCAATCCATAAAATGCCTGCAAGTAAATGGGGTTTTGTAATAGTAGCTCTTTTCTAAACATAAAAGCATCAGTAACAACCATGTATAAACAAATAAAAAAAAAAATGATCTTTGAAGTAAACTTCTGTTTCTTATTAGTGTCAAAAACAAGCACGCAAATTTACTCAAAAGATAAAATCCACGTAGTATTTGCATTATCTTCCTTCCCATATCTCTAATGGATGCCTTGAAATGTATTTCTTTAAAATTGGAATAATATTCAGATTAGAATTTACATACGGTGCATATGCTTAATTCAATAAAATAAGAATCGATCTTTAAGATCTGTATAGAAAAGGATTCTTTTCATTCATTGTAAGCAAAAAAAAAAGTTTCCTTCAAAAAATGTACATGCCTTATTTTCCCTACAAAATAAAATTATAATAAGTATTTCAAGTGTATTGTGTGAACCCACAAACCATTCCTGAAACTACTGTAATTTTTCAGACAATAAATTATGAAGCAATGGTAAAGTAATAGCCAAACCACAGCACCATGTATTCTCTGTGCCATAACACAGAAGAAAATAAACATAAGAAGTTATACCAGGTCGCATTTTAGACCAACTAATTAACTCTTACATATTTTTTTCCTTTTTTCTTCTCCTTCACATTTTGATTATCTCTAAGATGTATTTTCCTGTATTTGCTGTATGCTCCTTTATATCACATTCAAAACCATAAGAAACAGTATCTGAGCTCTCCTAAGTATTTCCCATCTATACTTTAACGGGTTCCACAGTGAGCTAAAAATCTTAGGAATTGGAAACAACGTCATTAAGAGAATTAAAGCGTATTCTTACAATAAGCTAGTCTTGCTCACTTTATGATATATCATTGTGTCTTTACACAAATCTTTAAAAAACAAAGAAAGCTGATATCCAATTCATAGACATGAAACTGATTTGGTATGAAGACTACAGAAATGTAGTATTATTTAACCAATGAATACCTCACACTGGCTAATGCTTCCTTTATTCTTAAAAAAAAAAAAAAAACAACCAACCAAACAAACAAACAACAAAACAAACCACCACCATTACCTGTCTTTGTACACATGGGGAAAAAAAATCATAAAAAAAAGGTTACTTACTTTGCAGTAAGTAACTTCTGTAGTAGATAACTAGATTAAGCACCCTGTTACGTCTAATATGGCTATTTTATTTTAGAAATACTTTAACACATTGTTTCCTACAAGTTCATTTATTATTAAAAATGAAGACAGAACATTCATACATTCGCACAGTCTAAGGTCAAACTGATCAGAGTCAAAGGTCACTGGAGCAGTAGTCTGGGATTTGGGAAACCAGTATCCAATTCTTTGCTTTGGTATGAAGCAGCGTCCCATATGTAAAAAGGAATTCCTGAGCCGTCCCTATGCATTAACTCCTGCATTACTTGTTGAGTATCAATGTATTTTGCAATATATGCACTTGACTTAAGAGATTTCAAATGATGCAGAATCCACCAAATCAAGGGTCAGCTGAATCACACCACAAATAATATGTACTTTTTTCAGCACTGTATCTTACTTTTGCTTTTTCATAAGACCCATGAACAACTGGAGACTTTTATTCTTGTGATCATGTCCCCTAACAGAATAGGATGAGAAAATTTCTCACCACAAAGTAGATTTTTCAGACTTTAGGTCATTTTTGTACCTCTCTTCTGTAAAAAGCAAAACAAAACAACCAACCTCCCACCACCACCACCAGATTTCTGAAAAAGGTTGACATCAGAACTGGACACAACATTTTGTCATTTTAGCAGTGCTATACTCTTTTCCTTTAATTGATAATTCCCTCTATGTTTCACTAAACTTACATCTTTTAAAAACTTAAGTTTCTTTATTTTGGTATTGACTCCTATGTGCAGTATTGACTAGGAGCCAAAGAGACCAAATTATGCCCTACCATATCTACAACCAGAATTGAAAAATGCCCTACTTACACGTGCAAAGATAATACCACGCCCAAAAATCTTTGCATACATGTAATAATTTTTCTATATAGTTGAGTGACCCATGCCTCAATTTAAGCCTAAAGGAACCCTCTCCCTTGAATATCACAGCAAAAACTACAGTATGCATCACACTGTCCAGCTGAATTGACTCAAAGAAAATAATATATAACAAAGACAACTGAAGAAAGGAGAATTTTAAATTAATCAAAAATTTGTAGCTGTCACTTGAAAATGGGTATGCAACAAGGTTCTGAAAGAATATCCCAAGAACACGCACATCTGTTTAATATTACAAGCCAACTGTCAACATCCTAAGTGAAGTTTTAATTTAATATTTTTTCTCTCTTGATGTTTTACCTTTAGTCAATGCCTTGTGAGAGTATCAGCTTTCTATAAGAAACTGTTAAATATAAAGAAATGTTATTGTAGCATGTTTATAAAATCATAGTTCGAGAACTTTTTATTTTTCTAAAGCCTGACCACAACTTAATTATCTGCAGGACATTCCGAGCTCACAATTGCAAGCTCCAGTTCCCAAGCAATTTTAAACAATATCTACTGTACAGGACATACAGTATTGCAAATACCACAACATGGTAGTGTTTCCAAAAGTCAGCATTAGAGACTTTAGACATGGTTTTTATTTTCAATGAATATTTGTTTCCCTACTAATCATTAAATGGTTTTCATCACCATTACATGTTTGTCTTTCACATATCAGTTTGCTATCACCATTTATTTTTAATAAAAGTGAACTAGCTATAAAAAAGACAGCTATAACATGCTTATGTTATACATAAAATGCCATAAGACTAAGCAGTATGTTCCTCTGCAGCTCACACCATGTTTTGCTTCTTTTCCAGGAAAGAGCAAGAATGAAAACAAGAAAAAAAACCCTGCTAAACTGGAGATAATGTAGGGGGGGAAATGAGACCATTAGCTCAGCCAAAAACTCTCAAAGGAAAGCTGAAATTTCTTTAAGAAAGAGAAATCTCAAAAAGCCTGGGAATGCAGAATTCTTTCTACTTTGCAAGAACATCCAAACCACCTGAAAATAGGCAAGAAAAAAATCCCATAATGCAATTACAGCTGTATTTTACACATGACAATCTGAAAAACAGCAGATGACACAATGCTTCTAGAACAACTCACAACTCCAAAGGCATGTTCTTCCTCCTCAAAACACCAATGCTCTGTAGAACACCTTGGTTTCAACACATTGCTGAGGAACTGCCCCGTTTTCCTGCCCCTTTAATCACCTTCCCCCTTCTCTGGGGACTGTTTGAGGACTCTGGGTGTTCTGCACTTCCCAGCACGCTGCCACCATGGAGCCAGTGCAGAGTCCCCACCACTCTCATGGTGGGCTGCCATACAACCCGGTGCTTGGTTCTCAGCTCTGCTTTTACCTGCCAGGCCTCAGGTGTCTATTTTGTTCCAGAAACCCACAGAAGTCTTGCAGCAAGATTACTTCTGGTCTTCTAAATGTAGTGATTTTCACCTGTTGAGGACCTACTTTTTTTTCCATTTTAAAAAAAAAGAAAATCATTGAATGGCCATATTAGAATTCTAATTAGAATATTAGAATAATACTCCATATTAGAGCTCTAATAAACTTATGAGTCAAACCAAGACCCCTTCTCTTATTTTCAACCACAGACCAACATAATGTTTAAGAGCTTCTGGATATCCTCACAGAACCTCCACCAACATTTATTTGGAACCTGTTTCACACTTGCTATCCAATTGAGACATGGAGAGATGGGAAACACCAGTCAGTTGCATCTTGTACTACAGAAATGAAATACTCGATTTAGAATCAGTGAGACTACATCCGCATTCAAGATCACTTAAAAGTCAACCAAAAGCAGAAATATCCAGTGGGCAATGTCAAGCAATCTATTAATAGTGGAAAAGCAAAGATTGAAAGGAAGCTGGATTGCATTTAACTATCTGGTTTTTGGTTGGTTGGTTTGTTTTTCAAATGCAGGACAATACCTACAGAAGTGGAATGCATGTATATTTGAGCAGATGTAGTACATCCGCTTTTCTATTGCTCTCACTGCCCTCCATCAGAAGGGAAGGCAGAGTCAGAATAAAAGGGTAAAAAGGGACAAACACCTCAAGGTTGGTACCTGATCGCTATAAAATGTCATTTTTTGGCAGACAGAAAGCTTTGACACACCACCCTGAAGTCAGGAAGCTTACATTTTCAAGAAAGTATCCATCATTTAAAATTCTATGCAATTATACCACACTATAATATTTTCAACACTAAAGAACATTTTCCCAAAATTGCTGGAAACAATTCATACCTCCAATTTTCAACCTTTAATTGCTTTCCCTGCTGAAGCTATCATACCGGGTTTTAATATTTGCCAGTCTGAAAAATATTTTCAAATATAGTGGTCTGAAGTTTCAAAGACAGAGCATATAATTACATAGTCTTTCACTGAAAAATTATATCCTTTTGTCTATGGTGAAACACACAAAAACTTAATCCACTCATTACCAAAAATCACAAGGAATCAGCTCAGCATTACAGCAATAACTAATCCTGATCACCAAAACCAGCCCCAATTAGCAAAAACACAAGTGTCAGTACTACTCGTTGAAAGCAATGATTTGTAACTGATTTTTGTGAGAAGTTGCAAAATCTTTATGCTTTGACATAGCTGTTCCCCAAGATTAAGAGGGTTTAAACATGGGGTTTTTTTGCTGATCACACGTGTGAAGCATAGCTAGCATCCTATATTACAGTATCTCCCCATTTTATTAATATTTCAATACGCTTCAGAGTTCAAAGCAATTAACGTGTAATGACTGAGAAATTCTGTTCGCTAATTGTCACAGAGAAGAAAACTCCTTAGTCCAAGTCTAGATTTAGCAGAAGCTAACAAAAGTAGTACTTTTCAAATGTCCAAGACATAAGGAACACTCCTCTCTGCCTAACTTAACAAGCATTTCTGCAAACAGCAAATGAGAACTGCAGGATGCTGGAAGAGTCACGGGTAAGTTCTGCTCCAGGCTACTATCCAGAAAATTTGTTCTATTTTTAAAAACGAGGAGGAGGAAGGGAATCAGAATCTTAAAGTTACTAACTTCCAGAGAAATTAGCTTTATTTTGGCCTCACTGCTCATACCTGGAAAAATAAATCCCAACAGTTAAATCTCTAATGAATCACACTGATATTCTTTTGGGTCTGCTTATTTTTAAGTTCATTTCTGCCCCAGACAAGAGATTACAGGTTAAAAAATATAAATACAGAGCCCAAAGCTTCTAGCGATGACAATGTATCGAAGTACTCAAAATAATGAGCTGTTCTTGCTCCAAAATCTTTGATAAAAAACTCAGAGAAACAGTAAAAAGCATAACTGCATCAACTAAATTCACTAACCTGTAAGTATTAAGTTTAATTTTCGCTCTCCCTTCTTTCATTTCCCTTCCTTTCTTTCCTATTTAGATGTATTCTATCATAACCTCCATATAATTTCCTAGTATTCATTCTTCTTTTTTTTTTTTAACCATATTTCCACCTCTTATGTTAGACTCTCTCTTCCCCAACCTATGCCATTCTATTTTCTTCCAGCTAAGCCTGCTCACTTTGTTGTCTTTCTCTGCCATTGTACGTCTCCAGCTTTTCAGATGCCACAGGACCCACCACCCTGCCCCTAGCCTGCCTTTCTCCTTCTTCAGATATCATGCTAATGTAAACTATGTTTGAGAAAAGAAGGAGGCTACATATGATAAACCTCAGCTTTATTCCACTTCCATATGCACTACAAACTTCCATAAATTTTATCCTTATTTGTGGCAAGATAACAAACCAAGAACTCACAGGAGGTGTCAGTTTAATGGACAACCATAGTCCGGAAAGAGTTCGTAGTGACCAGCTACATGATGTAACAATTCTTCCAACAACTGTAAGTCACAAAAGCACCTCCCACAACCAACCTGGCCCTGGAAGGAGGTGAGCACAAAAACAAACATCCTCAAAATGGGAACTGCAGCCTTCCATACTTTTGGACTCCTCAGCACCACATGAGGTCCAGTTAGTCAAAACAAAACTAATAGGCAACTAAGAAAAGTTGTCTCCCAAGCCAACTTTCAATCCTACTGTTCAGTTATATTCAGAAAATAATTCCCATGGAGTTAAGAATGTACTTTAAAAACAAACAAACAAAGCAGGGGAGGACAACGACAGACATTTGCACAGACATTTCCCAAAATATAAGAGTTCATAACTCTTCCCCCAAGGCCAACCTATACCCTCACCACTGTTACTGATGTCAGTTTTGCTAAAACCAGAAGCATCACATGTGGAACATTAGTGATTTGGCATTTAATCCTATTGCATTAAACAAGGTCAGCATTTCATTCCTCTCCAAAAATCCTCAAAAAAAAAAAAAAATCTTTCCTCTGCTATTTTCTTAACTGGCTTTTTATGTGTTTCTCCTCTACTAATTAAAATTATCAACTTCTTTCCCTTCCACCTTTCAGGCTAAATTTCTTCTCTAACAAGGAAATGAGAGGTAAAAACAATAAACACTCATAATAAAAAACTAACATTAACCATAATTTGCAGAGGCGAAGAGATAAATCTGAAATATTAGAAAGCAGTACACTAACTCCCCATTTGAAATAGCGTAATTTAGGATTGTGTTTTCTGCCTAGAAAATGGGGGAGGGAAACCCATGTGCATGTAAATGAGTACAAAATGCAGCACCATCAGTGAACTTTGAGGAAAAAAGTGACTGTTTATAACTGTACGTGGGAGAAGTCAGAATTAATTCTAATGACCTCAGCTATGTGCCCAATTTATTAGAACTTAACTCTCATTAAAAGTTAAGAAGTGAACTGAAATATCACTTGCTGTCCAAAATTTGGCACAGTCATTAATTTCTAATAAAGACTATAATTGGCTATACCATAAGCAGTATATATTTCCCTTGCATCCAAATAGTCTCTCGTGGGAGTTTTTCTTATGTAATCATTAGAGTCAAAACGATCATATAAACTAACCTTAGTAAATCAGGCTAAAATTTTTTAGTTTGAGTACAAAACCAAAAAAATTAAAGCACACCATTTTAATAATTTTTGGCCATTTCCCTCACAGCACTGGTTAGTATCAGCTATTCAACTACAACAGAAGTAGTTCACTACGTGACTATGCAGTCTTTGATGCACCGCCTGTGTTCTGCCATGGACTTTAATGGTACCCACTCTCAGATACGGAAGTTTTCAGGATTAAGCCCCATTCAGGTCTATTCTAGATCTGGCAAATACATGTCCCATCCTATAAAAAGTTAATATAGCAAGCTGGTTATTTCGGCTATTTCTCAGTCTTTTAAAAAGCTTAGATGTAATTTGATACATTCTGCCGACACCAACCTGAACTTGACACAGAACCAGCAGCATAATAATTATTGTCATATTCCAATAAAACATTTAATACTTGGCATTTTTATTTTCATATACCTTTTACTTTTAGAACAGGGATGGTGTTAGTCCCTGCATCAGCAGACTGGTACCTGCCTACCACTGAAGCTACTACGTATCCAAAAGCAGGCAACGGAAAAGCCTGTGGACCTACCAATCTGCAAGCCAACTCTTTTTTCTTACGATACTAAAATGGTGTTAAGCACAAGGGATCCTTTGTTTGAAATCTAGATCTAATCATCTCCTAATGTTTTACAAACTTTTTTTGACTTGTAAACCCCTAGAAATTTTCCAGTGAGAGCGCAGACTTGTCTTTCTCTATTAGCACCACGTACTGGCTACTGATTATATACTGTAAGCAGACCCACTACACAATTTTGGTGGCTGAATTTTATTCTTGATACCTCTTCAAACAATCCTGAATAGTCTGAAAGGGATCAGAAAGTACATATGTTTAAAAACCACTCACTTTTAATTGTACTATGTCAATAATTATGTTATGCAATTCAAGGTGGCCCTATATGGTCAACTTGGGGGACCAGCTGGTTTGGGCATTCCCCATGCTTTTTAAAGCTTTATTAATGTAGTGACAGTGGCAAAGATTAAGCCACTGTAAACGCCATAAACAAACACCCCCACCCCTTTTTTCTCCTACGAGAATGCTCTGAATGCCAAAGTATGCAAAGATGCGCAGCAAGATCCCATGTTTGGGACCAAAGGACAAAACATCAGCTTTCCCTCTCTTCTAATAGCAATGCTATTTTGAATTATCCCGTGGGCTGCATCCGAACAATAAGATATGTTGGACTTACACAGGTATGCATGAAAAGGCTGTTTTACTCAAAGTATGTAAAATAAAAACAAAAACCCAAGCAAACAAAAAAGCCACTGCTAACCTGTGTGTAGCCAGAGCAGTATACTACGAAAGTCAGGAGGCCTCATAATTAAAAGGTTTGCTCAAAATTTATATTCAATGTCATTTGCTCTGGCTTTCACAAGAACTAGTTTTGGAGGAAAGTTTTATGCGGGGATTTTTCCTCCTCATTACATATTTGTACAGAGCAGCCAAACGTATTCTTGATGTGAATATTAGCCTATCATACCAATTTTTTTGAAGAATCAGTTAATTATCCTACAGAATCCATACACAGAAGTTATATGAATACCAGATGTTGTAGCCTCTTGAATCTGGCATCCTTATGCGTTCAACAACTTCAAACACAGACATTTGATCATTCTGAAATTTTGCATTTAAAGACTTAGAAACATTTAACGATTCAAATTTTCCATTCTCAAGGATATGTTTTCAGATATGTCTGGTATTGCTTTTGAAGAATTCATGTTCCAGAGCTTGATTTTTTAGCTTTTTGCAAAACCTTAAAGAGGAAGATAATCTCCCTAGCAAAACACAAAATTTCATTCATGGCTGCAATCAAGCCCACCATGAAATTCTGCTTGACCATTAATTTATCTTTATTTATGTTAATAGGCTGTATCAGCCCTGATACCATTTCTCCGACATATATTGAACAGTCAGCAGATAAAAAGTTCTCATCCCTTCAATATTTTCAAATAACTAAGAAAAAAGCATATTTGGCAGAGGATATTCCCAATAGCTCATACTTGCCATAAACAAAAGCAACTGGAAAGGCTTAAATAGTGAGATTTCCTAAGACTGTCCTGAGACAGAAGTTCAAGTGCCGAACACTTTCCAAAACTCACGATCTTTTAAAATATCCAAAACTGCAGGCTTAAGACCATGGTAAAGCTGTGAACAAGTGTCACATAAACTGGGCCTACGCTATATCTGAACTGCTTATGTTTGTCCCTGAGCCCTTACTTCAACCACAGGTTTTTTTATTTAAATACTTTTGCTCTAATCCTTAAAATTCTTCAATCACTTAGCACATTAACTCAGCTTAATCTCAAATCTGATACCATACCAAGGAACTACATAAACCTGTAAAAGTATGATGAAATGCAAACTTTAATATCCCTGCATACTACATTTTAAATAGCCATGTCACTGTAAAAGTCTAAGGACAAAAAAAAAAAAAAAAAACCAAAAAAAAAAAAAACCAACCAAAAAAACCCCACAATTATTGCTGCTTTTGCTTTAGTTGACCGAAAAGCACTAACATATACATAATGAATCCTAACAGCCTTCTATAAATTGCAAGCAATGGAAAGTCTGTCACTGTTATTGTAGTTTTCTTGGAGGGAATCCCTCAACAGTTATTTCCTACTTAGTCCTACTCAATATGTAACTGGTGAACAGGTGGAGAGATGCCAAAAACATTCATGACAGGTACAGCATTAGTCATCTTTCATTACATATCAGACAATCCAATGGTTGTACAATGTAGTTGACAGACCAAGAAAACCCAAACCAAATAAACAGTGATGGGTCAATGCTGGGGCAAAGAAAATCCTTTCAAAAGTTCATGGCCAAAACAGTCATCTTTGATTTAGAAGAGCATCCATAGGCAAACAGATCAGTTTTGTCACAGTTTAACAGTATCACCAGCAACAGCAGTCTCTGCAACTAACATTACACTGGCTTTAGATAACCTTGTAACATCCCCGTGTTACTCTTAGTCTCAAATACAAGAGCCTTCATCAGCTCCCCACAGACTGCAGCAATGCAGCATACTGGAGCATAAACCAGTCAGCTTTCAAAAAATACAAATTAATACAGAATGTTGAAGTATTTTTTGTGACTAAGGGAAAATACCAAGAGCATACAAAATGTATCCTCCCATCTCTAAACCGGTTTCCCCACGCAATATTGATTCAAGTCAAAGCTCTCATATTCCACATTATCTGTGCCTACTTCAATCATGTTAAGTTTGAGAACGTAAAACAGGACTTTATAACTGTATCTCCCAGGTGCAATGACACTTTACCATAAATACAGAAGCCCACTGTGCAGACACAGAGCTTTCTTAGGCAAGAAAAATAAAATTCAAGAGAAAATAAGGAACTACTAAAACTTTGTCAGCTTCTTCTCCAAATACTAAGCACCTTCAATCTTCCTTCTTAAAAACCACTTAGAGTCTGTCTCTGAAGAAGACAAAAAAAAAGAAAAGAAAAAAAAAAAAGGCAAACATTTCCACAGTCCTCAGATCCTACAGCAAAACTCATTGTCCTTTGGGGGGAAAATAGGAGAAAGAAAATACACTATGTATGACAGAGTTACATCGCTTAATACAGTTCAGCCAAGTGCTCAAACACATTAATAACGCAATACAAAACCTCCGTGGGATGGGCTAGAAAGGAGAACTCTGATCGTACAGCTGTGCGGCTGCCCCAGGCAGGGCTGAGCGCCCTCCCAGCCCCACACTCCAGCTGTGCTGCTGCATGTTTGGACCAGGGCTGGCTGCCGCTCCCGCAGCTTGGAGCGCAAGTGGAGTCAGCACAAGTCAGCACAACTACCTGCAAGAAGCGAGGCAAACCCACCCAGAATACAACGCTGAAAGGAGTAGGTCTGTGTGTAGAGTCCACATAAATATTTCAACATTTCCATATTTGCATGTCAAATGGAGATCTTCAACTCAGGACTTTGGTTTTGTCTAGTTTGGAGAAAAGGAGGCTGAGGGGCAACCTCATTGCTCTCCACAGCTTCCTGAGGAGGGCAAGTGGAGAGGGAGGTGCTCATCTCTTCTTCCTGGGATCCAGCGACAGGACGCATGGGAATGGTTCAAAGCTGTGCCACGGGAGGTGTACACTGGACATTAGGAAGCGTTTCTTCACCAAGAGGCTGCTCAAACACTGGAACAGGCTTCCCAGAGAGGCAGTCAATGCCCCAAGCCTGTCAGTGTTTAAGAGGCATTTGGACAATGCCCTTAATAACATGTTTTAACTTTTGGTCAGCCCTGAAGTGGTCAGGCAGTCGGACTAGATGATCGTTGTAGGTCCCTTCCAACTGAAACTACTCTATTCTGCAACCAAATAAGGCATAATGAAAGTGGTTGACTAGGTGCAGGCTATTCAGGATCTCCACTGCTATCCTATATGGATTCTGACCAGTATCTTTCACAACAATTTTTAAAGACAACACCGTTTGATATGTTCCTCAGATTAAACAATAAACAAAAAGCCTGTACGTAGACATGGAAGAATTCACTAGCTTTTGGGGAGCTTTTTAAAAAAGAAATATGTTAAAGAATTAATGCATCTATCAAAGACTACATTTGCAAGCTAAGTTGCATAGTCTTGGCAGAAGCAGCTAAATTTTTAACTGTGAGGCTACAAAGTATTTGAAAGAGGGTTTGACACATACATAATCAAACCAAACTGTATTTGGCTGAAACAAGCAATTAAAATCATGATTTATTTTACTACAAAGCTTATTCTTCCAGTTGCAGTTTCAATGTTTTATTCACGCATTAAAATGGTGGTCTCTGGTCTGGGAGGTTGTTGGCTCACTATCACAAATGTAACTGAGTTACGGGAGCAGAGCAAGGCCAATCCATCTCACTCCTACTCACTGATCAGCATGTTGATATAAATCACGCTCAGACGTGCTTCAGCAACACATTTTTAGCCTTGGCTTCTTCTCCAAAGTCATTGTTTATGCAAGTACCATTAACTAAACCCACTCTCCCCCTGAGACAGACCGTTCAGCTCATCCACGTTGGCATTAGCTGTTTACTTCACTTGAAACTTTTGTAATTAAACAAGATACTTTTATGCACATCTTTGTCCTTCTTTCTGTTGCCTGGACAGTGCCACGGGGAAACTCAGAAAGGATGAGGAGCTCAGAGAGAAGACTGGGGCCAGCAGGAAATAGCAGATGTGAAGAGGGGGAAACAAAGGACTAAGGCAGGAGAAAAAGGACATAGCTATAGCACGCCATCACTGCACAGGACTACAGCTGGGCAATGACACGATGACAAAGGTGAGGCTAGGCTTGAGTATGAACAGAACTTAAGAAAGAAAACCAAAACTGGGAGGAAGCAAAAGCAAGGGAGCATTGGTGATAAGAAAGGAAGAGAGAGAAAAGACTAGGGCAGAGGAAGAAGCAGGTGTGAACCTAGTCTGAGGCTATAAATTATTTGGAATACAGACACTGAAACTGAGAAGGAGGAACCGAAGTGCAGACAGAGACAGTACTGGAGGCAATGGAGCAGAAGGTAAAAAGCTTCAAAGGGAATGAACTGTCCATGGCTATAAGAGTATCTAGAATGGAACTTAAAAACCTCAGATTTCCTCTTGCTTCCTCTGCTACCTCAAATAACTGTGAAACACTTGACAAAGTATCCAAACACTGTCTAGTGGTAAACCCTTAGAGGGTAACAACCTGCCCTCACCATCAGCCCAAGTGCTGGAGTTCTGAATGGCAGATTTAAAAGTTGCAGCTGTGTTGATGATACAGACAAATGTCAACATGATGCCCTGTGATAAAATTTCAATCCTTTTCAGAGTTCTAGGAATTTACAGACACAGAAATTGTGTTAAAAATTAAAAAAAGCTGCCCTGTTCTGGGGTAAGACTGAAGGAGCCTGTTCTCTCTAACACTGCAGAATGTGGAATATCTTTAGTTAAAATCAGGAGATGCAGTGGGGGAAAAAAAAGTAGCTCATGGACAAAGATCTTGAATATAGTTTTATGGACTGGTCTGATCACTGCAGATAGATTCCTACCATAGAACTCATAGTTAACAAGTTACTTAAATCAACTTTTTGTAATGGTTAATAATTATACATTCATTTAACAGGTACCCAACTTGACACCCTCTGGTTAGGCCTCAATGCAATAACTGAGCTACTGAACATCAAACATCAAGTGTTATAAAACACATTAGTTTTTACATACTCTGTCTCAGAATTGGGAAAAGTACAATGAGCACAGAAATGTGACATTAATATCTGTCCTTGAAAACTAAACTATTCATAAGTTAGAAAATGATGGAACAAGGTTACTTGTGCATTCTTTGTTTAGTCCTCAACTTGCACTATGTGTTCTGTAAGCCTGTCTCCTCAGACAGTGTACTGAGCAGTCTTTTTCTTTTGTTTTTCAAAATATGGTCCAGTGCCTTAGTAAACATGTGTTATTCAAACCCTGCTTTGGTATCAGACTTCTTCCCCTGCCTTTTACTCCGTATGGGCAAAAATTATCTGCAACAAATTTGTCTTTACAGTCTTTACAGTCTAACTGTGGACTGAGGACTATTATTAATGTCAATCAGCCTTCAGCTCTGTAATTCCGTAACTTCTCTGTGGTCGCCTTTTGAAGTCTTAAATTGTTCTGATTACCTTTTTACACGTAATTTGTGTAGAATTGGCAATTTACAGCCACACTGTGTGACAGCAAAAAAAAGTCATACTCAAGACAGCCCAGGCGGTGCAACATTGCAAACGCTTATGCCCGTATTTGTTACGGAGGCGACCTCCTACGTGGCAACTGGCATGAGGAAATGCCCGTGCGGATGCATGCGCGACCGCGGCACAGACTGAAGGAGAGCGCGTTCTGCGCGGTTAGAAGCGTCAGCCCTCGCAGGAAGGGGACGCGGCCAGCAGAGCCCCCCGGGACGGCCCTGCGGG
>WAAD01024398.1:38059-50326 GCA_013389945.1 Fregata magnificens
CCGCTGCTGGCGCTCGGGAGAGGGGCTTGCCTTCCGCCCGCACAGCTCCTCTCCGGGCAGGTGGCGGCGGGAGGCGGGGGTGCTGGGGCAGGGCTGTGCGCGGCTCCCCTGCACCGGGCTGCTGCCTCCTCCCGCCGAACAGCGGCTCTGCGGAATAACAGTTTCGTCCCAACAAAACTTTGACGTCTAGAGCACCCCGCTGTGGCGTCGTGGCAGGTGTAGCCAGGTGGTGCCGTTTTACGCAGTCTCCCAAGTTTTTAGCTTGGCAACTTAGTCATGGAAAGACAGGATAATTAGAGTTGATTAATACATGTTAGCGGCTCTGCACTGGGATCCAGGATTAGGGCTGGTGTGAGATTCCCCTAGGAAATGGTCACACGTCCATGTCCCCTGATTCCTTACCCCTGAGCCGGACGGGTGGAGCAACCTTGTTACACCTGGAACGTGCAGCCACAATTTCTTCTCCACCAGGAAGCTGACCTCCGAGGTCCTGCGGCCTGCTGCCGCCCGACACCGGGACGGTATCACGCCGGTCCCTGGAAGATGTACCACGGTCGGTTACAATACAGCACCGCTTGTCATCTAACGGAGTCTGAAGAAACCTTTGTTATTGAGGCAACTTTGGTACCGTGTTCTGTGCAGTAGACTAGCTGCGTGAAATTGTGTGGCACAGAGGGGAAAACTTTTGACCGAATAAACAAGTGGTGGTGTTATATGTGTATATGTATATATAATATGCCATGTAATGCTCTGGGATCCAGCAGATACCATGTAGTTTTTAACTGTGCTCTCACTGACCAGAAGCACGGTCCTTGAGACAGTCTCCAAAGAACACAATTTCAAAATCCTGCCTCTCCCCAGCGGACCAGAACTTAATCAACCACAACTATTTTTCCTATCTGCTCCAGAGTATCAGGCTTTCTTCCGTTGTTGATTACTACTCTGCTTTCAGTTCAATTCTCAACAATTTGGCCTTAGCTATAGATTAGTGGTTCCCTCGTAGTTATATTGTGATTAGTATTCATTCATACTTTGTTATTACTGTTCTATTTTAAATTGTGTTTTTATTGTGGTAGGGATATGTATTTCTAATTAAAGGAATAGACCGTTTTAAGTCCCTGTCCTCGGTGCTGGATTTACCATGAAAATATATTTAAGGTATTAAAAAAGTGGACAACGACAGAGATTAAACTTTTCATTCCAGGAATGCCAGCAGTATTTGATTGACCCTCGAGCCAAACACCTTTGCTCTTTCAAGATTAAGAAATTCAGTACAAGGATATGTTAGCAAAGGATGTATTTAATAAAGCTGTGTGGCATTTACACATAGTAAATCAGATACTTTCAGGTATGTTTCCTAAAATTGGTTGTTTTCCTTTTCTTTGCATTACCAAAACCAAAGTAAGCACACTTAATAAAATTCCAGGAATGTCTTGATCACACTGACACCCTCAGTCTGAAACTCCCTGAAGATGCTTCTGAGACATGTTCACCAATGCTATGTCTTAGGGTAGTTTTCATATGCTGTGGTTCTGCCATCTTTACGGTAACTAATACCTCACTCCACAAACATGTTATTTCACAGGCACTTGCACAGGTAACTTCTTGCCAATAGAAATAAGAAATTCACTGCTTGGCCCACAGTAGAATGCTCCTGAAAATGTAGGTGATAGAATTAACCTCTGGTTTTGTGCATATTCAGCTGTATAGCTTGTTCCAACATTTAATGAAGCTAACATTTACAATCCCTTGAAGTATTCCCATTTTAGTAGGCATTGGACAAGAATCTATAGACTTTTGCTATTAGAGTGCTGCATTTTTACATTTAAACTGTAGGAATATGAAAGTTATTTTGAAAGTTTGAACTTCACCTTCCCTTCCTGCTTTTAGACAAAACAACTTATTGGTGCCTATGTCATGTTATAGTTTACTAATTTTCTAATGAAATTTAGGTACTTCGAAATAACTGGAATAGTCTATACATTTTTGGATGAAAAAATAAACTACAGGTCGTTAAAGCAAAGTAGATTTTAACAGATGTACTATAGTTTACCTCCTAACTTTGCAAAGATTTATACACGTACTAAACCACTGTGAATACTGTGAAAACTCCCACTGTGGTCAGCGGAACCACACATGGCACATACAGTTAAGCACGTAACCCTTTTACCAGATCAGGACCTTAGCTGGAAGTTCTTTGTGAAAAAGATTGTGTCTTTATTTCCACTTTTACTTATTTATTTCTGCTTTATGTATGTGACCAGTAGTTACTGAAAAACACCCCAAAACAGTAATAGTAATATTAGACAACCAATTTTGAACCTCAACATCTTAAAACTTCCGTTCGGGCACAAGAAAATAAATAGAGACACATTTTAAAAGAAACACAGTATTAAAATTCCATATAGCTGATCTCATCTGTCAGAAATGGACTGAACAGTTAATCTGGCAAAGGAAAAAGTTAAAGTACCTTTTTAATGTGAAAGAAGGTTGCTCAAATGGTTTAACTCATGAGGTATATAATACCCAGGGCCTCTGCTGTAGAGATAAATAGATAGCTTTGAAGATTGCAACTGCTTTAAAATCAGTTGCTAAGAGCTGGTGCCCAGAGCTTTTATTTGAACTTGATCCTAGCTTCCTGTATACAGTAACTGCATCTACTCAGTAGTTATTTGCGCTTCCACAGCCACCTTGTTTTGAAAGTTTAAAGCTTACTTTGGAGCAGATAGGTTTCAGTAGTACATGCTGGAGCTTCCTGTAATTGGTGAAAAGAGTAGCCTTGAAATCTAAGATTTTAAGGTTGGAGTAAAATTCCAAAACACACACAAAGGACTACAGTCCCACCACAAGCAATGCAGGTAAATCTGTAAGAGCATATGCACTGTGCACTCAGTCATGCCTCAGCAGAAGTATGTCTGGAAGAAGAGGAATGAGGAGTCTGCAAACTACCAACAGTTCTGTGTGCAGCGTGAGGACAGCATGCTGATCATCGGGTCTTGGTGTACCTGCTTAACAGGCATGTCCAGTAAAATGTCCAGGGCAAACATGCCAGTGAACAGGAGTCAATGTTTCGCTGTGCTTATCAATCAATATGCCCATTAAAAAGGGGCCGGTGGGGTTCATCTCCACTCACAGACAGGTAACTCCTCACATTTTAAGTTCCTTTTGTGTGAGAGGTAAACAAAAGAGATAAAGCTCCTGAACATCTTCTTTTCTAATGCACTCCAGCTACAAAAGTCCTAATTTGGCATCAACAACAGAAAACTGCGCATTTTATATTTTTTCTGGTGTAAACCCAGTAACTTTTTTTTTGTGACGACCGTGCTGTTAACTGAACAAAATATCAAAAGGAAGACAGTTTGCTTACAGTGCATGTTTGTAATCAAGGCACATCAAAAGGGGAGAAGCTGTATTTGATGACCATTTAAACTTTTAAGCCAATAGCATGCACGTTTATTGGCTTAAACTCAAAGTAAATACAACAACTTTGAGGATGTGTAAAGAAATCTTCTTTGGTGTTTAAAAGTAGGATTGTAGGACAGTACAACCTGTACAAATGAAGTATTGCCACTGTGTACAATGAAACATAGTTTTGTGGAAAGAATGGATATGAAATGCATAGCTATAAGCAACTCGTATTGTCTGTGGCAACAAATATGGACTGCTAGAAACCAGTTCAATTGGCAGCAACATCAAGGTTCTGTTATTCCTCTTGAAACTAGACCATCACAGCAAAATTTACACCAAAAACAATTTAAAAAAATAGAAACCCCTCATGTAAAATGTATTTTTGCCTCAAAATATATCTGTATATATGATGTCTAACAATAGAAATTCAGGCAAAAAATGGTAACTTGATTTTCCAATTGTTCAGAGTGTGTGTGTGTGTGTGTGTGTGTGTGTTCAATGCAATTAAGCTTGAACTGTGGGAACGTTAAAGACCTGGCTTCTGCATGCAAGGATAATTCTCAGGAGTGCTGATTCTTTCTCACGTAAATGGAAACACTGTCCTTGCCTTTGGACGTTGTGTGTAAAAAGTAGGTGAAATTCCAAGTGAGGAAGAAAATCGTAGGTCTTCATCAGAAAAAAAATACCTTATAGACAAGTTTTTATAAAAAAGAATGACTTGGGTTATATACTTAACCTATGCACTGAAATAAATGTTATTTTCCAAAGCAGTAGACTTCAGAGGGTAAAATCTTCCGTTCTTTGCTCACAACTCAGAGTGTAAACCTGCAGATCTGTGCTTATCCTACAAAGCTTTGAATCTTATACTACAGTGTATATTAGGGTTTTTTGGTCATCTTATCACTACTGCTTCTTGACTGATCCAACAGCAGCAGTAGTTACAGCAAATGTATTTGTGCAACTAATAACTCTGTTTGCTGCTAGTGTTTTAAGCAGATTATCATCTAACTTGGATAGCATCTGACTAGTGGATCCAAACCAATGGTAGCTAAGAGGAAGCCTAGATTCAAAGCCTTAGGTCAGATTCCCCAAAGGTAGTTAGGAGCCTAACTCCTAAGGAGATCTGAATCCCATTCAAAGTATTTATATATGACTTGATTTCAGTGAGTTTTGGGTGTCAGGGCTCACCAACAACCTTGACTGTCCCTGACTGGTCTTCTCTGGGCCCTCCCTCATGATGTCCCTGTGGACTGATGTCATGGAGGTGCCCAATGCCCTGGGCTGGGGGTGCCCCTGGCTGCCCCACGCCCCTCACTCTAGGGCAGCAGGACAGGCTCCAGCTGGCGAGACCCTGCTCTGCTGGCTGTGGTGTTGCAACCAGCTCCCCATCCCTGAGCGAGCAGCTGGTCCTTGCTCTGCCCTGACATTGGGCACCTAAATATCATCATTATGACTGTCATAATTAGAACAAATAAGGCCAGTAATACCTATGGCAGTCATTTCCCACAACCAGCATTTATGCCTGGAAAAAGTCCACAGTGTTCTTTGTCTTAACTTTTGCTGAAGAGATTTTAGCTCGTTCAAAGTCTCTCTCCTTTGAGAACTTCCCATACCCTCCTAGACTCTTGCAGACTGGATGGTTTCTTCTGTGAAGCTCTGCAGGAAAAGACCGCAGCTGGCACTTACACAAAGAAGTTCAGTCTACTGAATTCTGCAGTGACGCTACTGCAGAAACTCACAAAGTCAAACTCTGTTCTTTCTCAGTTCTTCAACAGCTTCAGTCAGGATTTGTCTAAGAAGTGGAAAAAGAATCTTGGCCTCTACATATATGAACAAGGCCATGTATTGTCTACCAGGCAAAAAGAAAGACCAATAAAAATGGAGATATTTTTTTAGCAACAAAAGACATACACACAACAACAACAGGCATTATTTCCCATGTGCTTGGATAATCTTAGTAGATAGTTGATGAAACAACTGGATTACCTTCTAATTTTCATCAGTGAAGTCACTTTTGAGAACAGCCACTCAAATATTAGCAAGATAGTACAGGAAAGCTTGCACTGTCACTACCCCAAGCTGTTATTTTTCATGTGCCTTGAAAACATCGTATTTTGGTCTCCAGGGGTAGCATGCACATTACATGTATTTTTAAGAAAAACATTTCATGAATGAAAAATGTACTCAGACCTTCCAAAACCACTGACTTTGGAAATCCTGAAAAAAATAGTTGAGCATATACTCAGACCAATTCTATGTTGCATATACAAGAATCCCACATGTCTCTTTGATTCTAGACCTGCAACATTTGCAGACTTGCATATTCTATAGTTTAACATACTGCTATCTGAAGAACTTCTTCATTGGACAATGATGGCAGTTAGAAGAATGGGAATTTAAGAATGAGAAAGGAAATATGATGAGCTTAGAGGAAAGATGAAAAGTGGAAGAAGATATGCAGATAAGGCCTATACCAATTCAAATCTTACAATAAATTCAAGCTGGGAGCGAAATGTAATGCAAAAAACAATTAAGAGCTTGTAAAACAAATGCGGGACTGGAAGGTCTTGGGGCAAAGCACAGACGACTCCACATAGCTGAATTTTAAGAATTGTGAAAATATACGTGGCAATAACCCACTCGAGACAAAGTGAGCCATTTGAACACTCTATAAATCGCACTGATGAATGTTAAGAGGCAGCTTTGGTTAAGCACAGGAGTGTCCAGATGTTTTAGGTAGAGCTTGGTTTAATGTCTAGATCATTCACAACCTAGTTTGCTGCTCACAAGCTTCCCTGAGTAGACAGACCCTTATAAATTGAACGGCAGCCAACACAAAGGAATCTCAATGCAGAGTTCTTACAAGTATAATTTAATATAGGTAGTGAAGAGATTGAATATCCCTAACAGCTACATATGTGGCTGTCAGCCTATGGGGCCTTAGAAATGGGATACAATGAGCTCAAACCAGACAGGCCTGGATTTTGCACACCACTGCCTACCATATTGGACGCAAGAAGATTTGGCTTGAAAATATATATGCAATAAATATTGTATATGTGGGATGCTCATATTGTCCCATAGGCTCTGAGTTACTGGCAGTAAGCAGAGCTAAAAGTATATACGCAAGAGATCCTGTATAAATTCCCCAAGAAAAATAATGTTGATATGCCCACTGTGGAAAGAGTAGGAGAGACATTGAAAAGAGACACTTTTCAGGAGCCATCCTACTGTGGAGACTGAAAAGCAGCGCAGACACAGCAGTTCCCCATGACATAGTCCAGATTCAATTTATTTCTCAAGATTCATGGGTTTAGGAGTGAAACCAACCTAGCTACTCTCTAAAATTCCACACCCTTTATAAAAATGGCAAAGAAAAAAATCTGTTATAAAATATTAAGATGAACTTCAGTCATGGAACACAGTACAGAGCATAATAATGTCTTGCATTAAAGAGGAACTGTATTTAAATGTGATCTTCCATTGATTCCGTGTTAACAACATGCAGAAGTGATGGTGCGGTGGCTCTTACAAGAGGATGAGTAGAACAAAAATGCAAAAAGGGTAGAAAAATTAAAATGTAAAAAGAACCTATTTAAAGAATTATTTTAAAGGAGGAAAAGGAAAGAGCTTCTCTGAAGTTATTTACAGGCAATGGTATAAGAAAGGGGATTGTGAAATATGGACCATTTTTGTTCAATTTTCTCATAAGAAACTCAAATCCTGGTGTGTACATAACAAACAATGACGGTTGGATGGGCATTGAATTTATGTTATTATGAGTGCTTTAAAAGTAAAAGAGGAAAAATCAAACTGGGATTTTCATTCCATTTCATTTGATGTTAACTGCAATGATCAACTGATATGTCAGAGAAACAATATCTTTCTTAATGCCTGAGTGCTCCCCACATTTATAGGGTCAGAAATAACAATAAGCCAAATCAAAGACATTTCCGTTGTTGGGATTTGAATCAGGCCCAGCATACGTCACTAGAGATCCTACAAAGTCTTTGCCAAACCCACAAAGGACTGGAGTAATTCCATAGCTCCATTCTGACATTTCTGAGGTTAGGCAATGGCTCACTATCTGCTGTATATCATGCAGATTAGCAGTACAGTGGCTTGTCATAGTGGCTTTCACAACAAATAAAGCACCAGTAAAGACACCAAATTAATTGACATTGCAGTACTCAAAATTAAATTCTCTTTAGTTCTATTGCTTATGACTTTAAGCTTATGTATGTTCTCACAATATTTGCCTAGTTTTATTACAGCTAAACTCCCTGAACTTTTTTATGGCCCAGTTGCACAAAGCACTAGTGTGGGTACAAGGGAAGGGATGGGAGCAAAGAGCTAGGGGAAGAAAAGGTAAAAGGAACTGCAACAGCCTCAGCTTATTCTCAGTTTATTCTGTCAGTGAACAGACCCAAAAACCAAACCAGCATAAATAAACCAGGCAGACTAGCCTAACAGAGAATAATTTTATTCTCATTTGTATCAGCTCAATTTAGGAATTCCACAAAGTCAGTGAAAAAGGCATAGAAAATATAGCATCTGGCTCTATTCTTGCTTATCTTGGTAGAGGCAGGAGTTAAACTTGTTGTAAATAGGTGTCAGAGCACTTATGGCATGTTTACAGGCTGCATAGAAGCACTGTATAGAGATCCCTGAGCTGGCTCCAAGCAGGCTAGCATGTCCACAGCGTATGGGATTCAGTGCCCTGAATGTTTTCTGCCAGAGTGTAATCATATCCCCCTTAGCCTTTCAGCTTAAACCTGTACAAAGGCATTATTATTGCTATACAGAATGTACCTTACCTGATAGGGTCTTAGAGCCAACTTGCTCTTTTCATGTTGATGAGTGAGAGTCTGTGTCCAGGCTTTCCTGGTCGTCTGTCTTTTCCAACTGATGAACCTCCAATTTAGAGGAGAAATTCTTCTTGTTAGCCCCTAAGGGGAAAACTTAACGCCTTAACTCTAAATAATCTCAAAGTTGGTACACAGTCTCAACTCATTCTCTAGCCAATTCTACAGCCAGTAGTCCTTTTGGCAAAGCGTACCATTGATTCTAAGGGACATCTCTGATGGGTGAGATGGATCTCCTTGCAGTGCCTATCTTCAGAGTCTAGTTTAGACTAGACTTTCAGCTTAGACTAAGCATCTAGTTTCGAGGCAGACGATTTTAGGTTAGATGAATGCAATCTTTCTTATCATGGTACTTCATGTGATAAAAATGGAATATACCAAAATTAAATGATTCAATACTTCCTTGAGAACACTGGAGGGAGCTCACAGAAAGAGTCAGGAAGAAAAGAGAAAAGGTGAAAAGAAAGAGAAGTTGTTCCAGTTATGTGAAAAGTTACACGAATATTTACGCCTATAGACTGCGTCTCATTTCGATCCATGTACAAATGTAGGAAAGAGGTATTTTTGTTTATATTAAATGCTGGTAATTCTTTGTATCCTGGCATCATTGTAACTTTCTATTTTGAACACATATATTTAGAAAACACACATAACAGGCCTTTTCTTTTTCATTTAAATTGATGTTTATTTGAGTTCTCTTGTTTCTGTTCACTTGGCTTCATGCTTTGCAGTCTGATATTTAATTTCAAATGAGGGAGAGGGACTTTGGCAAACTGTAGTTATACATCCCCTAGGAAAATACCATCATCTTCAGCAAACACAATATAATGAGGAGGTGTCCTATTACATAATTGAGGAGGCATTGTCTTTTATATGCATTCTGGTTCACTTTTCACACTAAATTAATCTTAATAAGCATCTGCTTTGAGTAAAGAGAGTTTTGTGATATTTCAACCATGACCTCTCTGGAAGTCCAAATGATTTCACTTTACGTTTCAGACTGGAGTATTCTTTTGAAACATTTCCCTTTACTATATGATAATCAGTGTGTTAACATGAGCTGATTAATCCCATCAGTCTAACACTGATACCATGGCTCTTATGCCCTTTCCCAATAACCTCATGGCTGCAAAATCACTGGCTTCTTAAATGAATTCAGGGCAATCCTACAGATTATGTTATACAGGAGGTCAAACTTCATGATCACAGTGGTCCCCTCTGGCGTATAATCTATGAATCTGTAACTCAAACTGGAAGAAATACAAATAACTGCACAATAGCAGTAAGTGAAGAAATAAAACTAGCTGCTTTTAAGATAGAGCTTGATATATTTATGAAAAGGATTATATAAGCTGGTCGCCTGCAATAGCTGGAGCACGGACTTGGTGGCCCTGCAGTCACTTCCAGATCTATTTTACTCTGTTTCAATTGCTCATCAGCTTGCTCTCATTTTTAATATTTATTTTAAAACAGTTTTTGATACAGTTACTAGGATAACAAATTAAAGATGGATTTTAGCTTTTTAAAGAAAGGCTCTCTTTCATTTCAGATGACAGACTGAATTGAGGCCTATGAATAATGCTTGTGTTGACCTGCCAGAATATGTCTTAGCAGCAATGAATTCTCAAATACCCAGGATGAGCTTATTCATTTTGAAGTCAATGGGAGGGAAGGCAATAGAGCCCAGTGCTGAATCAGGGTGCATTTTAACATATCAGCGATCATATACTGTGTTTTCTTTAAAAAATAAGAAAAGACCTCACAAAAGCCACATTTGATTTTGTGAGTGTGACTTTTGCTATATAGTTTATCTGCTTAAAATTATACTAGCAGACGGCATATGTTAAAGAAAATGTTCCAAACTTGCTGCAGAGTTCCACAGTTACAGTTCTCTCCTGCCCTAGTAGTTTGTAAGACTTGACAGAGTTGCAGCTCAGAGAAGGGCTGGACTGGATGAATGTGGGAAATGGAGACATTTCCAAGAAAAGTAGGAAGTGGCTTTGGTAATTTATTCAGTAACACACAAGGATCTGGTCCAATTAAAACCATTGGTAAAATTTACACTGGCTCAGTGGGAATAAATACAGGGCTAACTATTTTAAAAGCAAGCTTCTTACTTACTCTGGAGATACATCTCAGATGAGACAGAAGGAGATTCCAGTTCCTGTTTGTCGTTAGCAGTTTCATGGAAATTTTTAATAGGATTGAGACTGGGAAAAGGATTGTACACCATCATGTCTTGGCCAAATTTCATATCCAGTAACTATTTTTAACCACCTTAATTTCTTCCTGTGGTTTTCATTATTTATAGTGTTGCTAGGTTTTACTACTCCTGCTGTGTTTTCCTCAAGATGTACTTGCCTTCCACTGGCAGGTGACTAGCTCCTGGTATACTTTTGCTGCCTCATGGAAAGTTTTATGGAATTCTATAGGTATTTGTAAAACACTTGGAGCTACTTATTTGTAAAAGAGCTTGGAGATGCTGGTTTAAACTCATTATCGCTGTAAATCTCAATATATAAATCAAAAGCTTAAAGCAGGAGCATACTTAATTTGCATTCTTTGTAAGCTTTCTAGTCTTTTTCTCTTCTGCTCTTCTCTCTAACATGAAGTTAACATATTTCTTTTAATAAAGGCTAATATTTATTGTATTGTTTGTATTTCTTTGTCTGCTTATTGGCAAAGCACCAGCAGATTGCTCACATAGTACAAGTAGCAGATGCACGCAGACTCGGGGTGCAGTTACATGTCTTTTAAGGTAATGTGAGTTCAGGCTGGTGCTGAAAGACCCGTCCTGCCTGTTGCCGGCCCTGGCAGCCTATGCCCATGTGCTGTCATTACCACTTGTGTGGCTGCCCAGTCAACCGGATCACCTTGCATTTTCTGTAGGCTTATATTTCCATCAGATTGGCTTGCTCATGATCACAAGTGCCAGCACATTTAATGCAGTGAGAGTGCATAACCAGAGGCAACTGGGAGGTTAGGATTCCCTTTTTCAGCAATGACCCCATGTAAGAGTGACATAAACTGATGGAGAAACCACACCTGTGATTTTTAAAGATCACTAATGATCATGGCTGCCTCTATTTCTGAGTATCTAATTTAAGATCGTTTTAGAACGTGTGAAATATTGATAACCAGATCCCTTCAAGGTGCTCAAATTGAGCTCATCAAAAAATTAAATCATTTCTGAAAATCATAGCTATAATTCTTTCTTAGGGCTTTATATCTGGGGAAATCTTTCAGACATGGATTGTTTGGTTGTTACCTATACAGAGCTGAGCATCAAACCCCCCTTCTTTACAACTATGAGATGCAATACAAATAGGAGATACCAAAATAATAGTAAACTCTTATCCTAAGGTTAGCATCAACTGAGTGGATTTCAAAGATACATTAAAAGTCCTGTTCATTTTGTTTAAAAAACCAAGTTACTAAATTCCTTGCAGTGTATCATGTCATGTGGATTTTAACATCTCTACCTACAATCCAAATTTTGAATCAAGATTACTTGAGTGCGTATCAGCATCACCAAACCCATTTATTCAATTCATTGTCCCCTTTCATTTCCAACCCATAGTTGCCTGCAACATACATGCTTAAACTTGCAACTGTAATTCATATGCCAACACATTTCCATTAACTAATTACAAATTATCAACTTCAGTTCTATAGGTCTGACCACAGGTAAGTTTTCCCTTTGTCCAACACACTTTAGAGCTCAGATGGAGATTTTGAATATAATTATAAGCGATAAGATATGTAATGATAGCAATATTTTGTGCTTGAAAGGGCACTTTTAGACTTGCATGCTTGTGAATACATTTGTGTTTAGGTAAATTAACGTGAACCTGTGGCGTGCATATAGTCCAATGCAAATGCATATGGGGTTATTCAGTGATTTAAAAAAAAAGTTTAGTAACTTTATTACTTAAAAATTAACTTGAATCATATGAACTATAAATCATAGAATCATAGAATCATAGAATCATAG
>WAAD01024407.1:632-11752 GCA_013389945.1 Fregata magnificens
CACACTGTTGACTCATATTCAACTTGCCATCAACCCAAATCCCCAGATCTCTTTCCGCGAGGCTGCTCTCCAGCCTCTCGTCCCCCAATTTGTATGTATAACCAGGATTACCCCGTCCCAGGTGCTGAATCTTGCTCTTCTAATAAGAACAGAATTTTGCTCTTGTTAAATTTCATGCGGTTGGTGATTGTCCAGCTCTCTAGTCTATCCAGATCTCTCTGTAAGGCCTCTCTACCCTCGAGGGAGTCCACAGCTCCTCCTAGTTTAGTATCGTCGGCAAAATTACCTAATTTACATTCGACTCCTGCGTCCAGATCATTTATAAAAAACATTAAAGAGCACTGGCCCTAAAATTGAGCCCTGGGGAACCCCACTGGTGACTGGCCACCAGCCTGATGTAACCCCATTTACTATAACTCTTTGAGCCCCACCCATCAGCCAGTTGTTCACCCATTGTATTATGGACTTATTGTTCTTAAAAATAATTAACAATAATACAGCTTAGATACTGATTTCCAGTTCCTAACTCTCCTGTTCCATCTGGACAGAAGACTGACTGGAAGCTAGAAAAGTAAAACATGGCTATTAATAAAACAACCAGCTCCTAAAAGACACCAGTTATAGAGGACGCTCAGTAGAAGAGGATCTAATAATGAGAACATCACAACTATCTTTTCCAAGTTAAAACTCAGGAATAAACCTTTGGGTAAGCTTCCTCAGGTTAGAAAAAAGTAAACAGTCTTATTATTTTACTCACAGATCTTTACGGCTTCTTTCCTGATGTACAATACCTTTATTATACCAGTCTCAGGTCTCTCTTGAATAGCAATTGTCAACGTTGCATAATGTTGCTAAATTGTAGTGTGGTTGATCTTTTGGTATAATAGCTCCATCTTGAAATATTTGGTTTCTTGCCCCTGTTATTCTTATGAGAAGGTTGTTTAACCACCTCGTTCCCCTGGGGAAGACTCCTTTTATTTCCATCTTATATGTATTCCTGTCAGTCTTATATACATATGTTCTTGCTCCAGCATTGTCCCTTTGCTTAAATAACATTTCCCTATCCCCCTGTTTGTAAACATGGGTGACAATCTCCCTTAGCCTTCGTTTGCTCTGCTAAAGACATTGAGCTCCTTTCTGCCACATTTCACAAAGGCATGCACCTTGCTGGTGGTTCAGATTCAACCACTGATTTTCTGATACCAAAAGGACCTTTCTTTTTCTCTGGTGTTTTGTTCCCAGCCAACAAGACCTTATGTTTTCTGGCCAAAATTTCTGTCATTGATCTCTCAGCAGATGACCTTCATTCTGACTATAAATTTAATCCTAATTGTATTGCGGTCATCCCCAAGATCATCCAGTGCTTCCGAGATGATGTTGTGATCCTCATCTGTATTGATGATGCCTCCCATCTTAGTGATACTAGTAGATTTAATTAGCACAATACTAAATGCTGTGTCGTGTGTGTCTATGTTTGTGCATGTGTGTGAGTGTGTATACATGCTCGCTTGTACATATACATAGAGAAAAATAATAAGGCTTTTTTTTTTTAAATACAAGAATTTCCAGTGTACAAATCCAGAATGGGATTTTTCAGTGGGGTTTATAAATTAGATAGCTTAGTCCTACGGAATGTCATATTGAGGTGTCTGACTCCCTTACGCTCTCTTAAAAATCTTAACCTTAAAGAAAAGAAAATGACTGGAACAATTTATTTTATATTTATAAGTGCAAGCCATTATTTGTAAGAGGTCTGGACCAATTTAACTAAAGCTGAGTTTGGATCATTAAATGAGAAATTGCATCCTTAATAATTTTATCATCTTTTCTTGATAAGAATAACCTGTGAAAATTCAGTGTGAGGAACTGTACAGCGTCTAACTGCTGAAAGAATTGCATTTCTACCAGCAAAACTGGTGCATGGTTACCTTGGAGAGCAGGGAACTGTTGTCACTTCTCACTCAGTTGATGGATAAGATGTAAAGTTAAATTTCAAGGTGGAGAAGCACCCAAGAGGTTGCTCAGACTCCCTTAATACACGAGATGTCTTTGACACCACTGCATAGGTTCTTCTGCACTTTTATACAGCAGAGTTGATACATGCATTAAATGCATAAAATATTTATTGGTTCTGGGACAGGATGCAACATGACAAGAAATGAGATCTTTTCCTACAATGCTACAACATATGAAAATTGAAACTGTATTTTTCCTCCACTCAGAAGCATTATGCAAGTGACAATTTTTCCTTTGAAGAATTAAAGTACAGAAATGCTCTGGCAATTGAAAGCTGCAGGTTTGCAGAATCAGTTAATATTTATTCTGTTTTTAAATAAGTCATTGTGCAAATCGAGGAAACAATATTGCTAGCCATTATCTCTTTAGTACATTCCAATTTAATGTCAGCCACTAGGTAAGATTTAACAAGATAAGCCGATTTAACTACATCAAACTAGATCGCAAGAGACTTCCATGTCAGGAGAGGAATGAAGGTTTTGTGTATGTGGAAAGGGGGGTGGAGTTGTTCTCACTGCATGCTGTATGCACTAACACGGTGTTTAATTATTTAAGTGAATTGAGGCAATGCGCTGAACGGATAGCTGTAGATACCTCTGTTAGCAGCAGAGTAGGTGCAAGGCGACCTCTACAGGTGCAGCTCCCTCCAGGGCACTTGCTTCAGCGGTGATCTGGGACACTCCTGGTGGTTCAGTCTCCACGTCCGTTTAACCCTCTACCTCTGCTAACGTGTGACCGAAGGTGGGACAGTTGATGCTTCTCATCAATGCACACAGGCCATCATGTTTGTCGTCACCGTATGCAGCCATCACATCCAACCCCAGCTGTGCTTCAACTGTGAAAGAGACATTACAAGTCTCCTGAGCCGTCACCTTCCCCATCCCGGGCTGGAAGAAACACAGTCTCATGCCAGGGCTGTACAGCAGAACTGTGGCACAGTGACGGGGAAGCCATGCTGGCTGACAGAAGGTGAATATATTAGAGGTGAGGGCCAGGTCAGGATGCCCTGGGCTTTAAACAGGAAAGGATCAAGAGACCAATATCAATTGCTGTAAAGTTTGCATCCATACCAAACTGTAATTTAGTTGAAGCAGTTTCATTTTTCCAGTGCAGAAAATTATAGTGTTTGTGTGTTTGCATGCATAGATGTGTAAGCACAATCACAAAGGATTGTTAGGGACTCTGGGAAGGTATAAATAAGAAAAAACCAGTACTGACGCTTAATCAGCCTTTGTAATATGCTTTGTAACTCCACTAAGAAATTAACTGTCGTGGTTTAACCCCAGCCAGCAATGAAGCACCACACAGCNGCTGTGTCCCCTCCCAGCTTCTTGTGCACCTGGCAGAGCATGGGAAGCTGAAAAAGTCCTTGACTAGTGTAAGCACTACTTAGCAACAACTAAAACATCTCCACATTATCAACACTGTTTTTAGCACAAATCCAAAACATAGCCCCATACTAGCTACTATGAAGAAAATTAACTCTATCCCAGCCAAAATCAGCACATTAACTCTAACTGGAAAATGGAAATTCTTTCTATTAGCATGTTGTACAGTGTAGGTTAGAAGATGCTGTCTGCTGATTGTGGATGTGTCAGTTCATGGGGAGTTAACAACACGTGGCAGCTCGCAGGACCTTGCTCTGCACTATGCTTCTCTTTATCCTTCACGATGGAAGATGGGAGGCTGTGCGGCACCTCTTAGGACTCTGAATTTAGTCCTGTGGCCCTCACAAACATATCCCATACCATCCTTTTCACAAATTTGTCCTGATCCATCTTAGAACTGGTTAGATTTCTTGCTCACAGTATTTCTGTTGGAAGTTTGTTGTAAAAGGTCACTTCTCGGATGACTAGAAACCTCCTTCTGATTTTCAGCCTGTGGGTATTTATGGCCATTTGATATCCTTTGCTCTCCTTCTAACACTATAATTTAGCTTAAATAGCACCTCTCCTTCCCCAGTATTTATAAATGGCAGCTCTAGTCCCTTCTAGCCTTTATTTGCTAAAGTAGACAAGCTATATTTGCCTCCACTCCTAAAAGGGTCTCCCATCCCCTAGCGTTGCCAGTTGTCTTTCCTCATATCCATTTCTATGTGTTCCTTGAAACACAGAAGCCAGAACCATGTGTGGATATTGTCTCCCCAAGGCCTTGTCTCGCGGCATCGCTGCTCCTTATATGTCCTCAGTTTGCATTTGCTTTTCTTGTGTGGCCACACAGTAGTAGTAGCATATTGTCATCCTCAGAGAGATCAGGGTATCTAAATCTTCTGTTATACCATTTCCAGCTGATGAGCTCCTGTTTTTAGCAGGAATTTGTATAATTTCCAAGTTCCTGATCTTGCATTTGGATGGTTAAATTTAATCCTGTTTTGTAGTCTAATCTCAATTTCTTTCAGATTTTTTTCCTCTATGATACTCTGATTGACATTCATTCCACAGACCTGCTTTCTGTGTAAAAGAATGAATTAATATCTGCTCGGAAATGTATTGATAAGAGGCTGTATTGGTAAATCTCTGCACCTGTAGTTTTCTTTCAGAGATATGTTGTTTTATCTCTCTTTTGGCTAGTTTAATGCATATCTTAAAATTTGACTCACTCCTGTTTTCACCATTCTAACTAATAGTTTCTCATGTGGCACAATATTAAATAATTAGCAAATAATATGTTTTACTGAGATACAGTTTAGATTTAATGAAACTTCTTTTTAGAAAAATCAAATACTTTAGTAAAACAGGATAATAAGTTGCCCTGTCATGATTTACCTTTCCAAAGTTTTTGTTGCATTGTCTTCTGTCTAAAAGCCTTACATAATACTGAAGTGAGTCTAACAGTCTTGTTGTTCAAGTTCTTTTTCTTCTATCCTCAAATACAGAGTCTATGTATGCTATTCTGCAGTCATGCAGCATTAATTTAACTTGAAAGATTTATAAAAAGTCCTTGCTCCTGGACCTGCAATTTCACATGCCAGGTCTTTTACTGCTCTGGGTGGTGATTGTCTGCCCCCCTCCCCCCCTTGGCTTGAATACATTAAGTTCTTTAAGTTTTATTTCAATCTCAGCTGTGGTGAGCTCTGTTCCCAAATCTTCATTTCCATTAGCCATCGTGTTCTTACCTCCCTGCTCAACATCATCTTTCTATTGAAAATACAGCAAGCTATTTAAATTTGATGTCATACTTCCCTAGTCTCTTGCTTCTCTAACTCTCTACTGCAAAGCAAGCCCAGTATCCCACCCCTTTCTCCTTGTGATTTATATGACTAAACTTTTCATAGTTTGTTTCTAATTTTCTTTGCAAGGTATAGCTAAACTTGAATTTTGAGCTCCAAAAGGTGCTTTTCCTAGTCAGTCTTTTCCTATTTTGGGTGTTCTTTGCTTACTCCTAATAGCTTTTTGAAAATGGCAGCTTATCCAGCCATTTCAAAGTCTTTCCATAAAAGTTTTTTTCTCTTTTCTTGGTTCCAGTAGTTTTTGTATCTTTTACTTAAGAGTATTCCTGGATTCCACACATTCAATTTCTTCAGCACTTCAGACTTTATCAACAACTTGTTTAGTTTATTTTGCAGTTTTCCTTTTTAAATAGAAAATATTCTAGACCTATTTTTGCTTAGCCCTCCAGTTTATTTAAACTAAATCTTCTCATGTCAAGTCAATCCTTGTTTATCTTCTATGATTGATTGTTCTATACTTTTCTGAGTACCTACCAAACCCACATCTGACAGAGTATTATCTCTAGTAGGTTTGGTGATTATTTGGCAAGACATTTGTCAGCTATCATGTCCAAGAATAAGTAAGCTGTACCATTAGTTGTTGCATTTGCTTCTTAATCTATATCTGAGGGGTCAATGACACAACAGTGATACATCCCTGGTAGTGTTTATCTCTATAATAACTTTATAGAGATATTCATCCATTTCTAAATCTGACCCTGTAGCTGACAACAAGTACTATTCTAGGAGAAGTTTGGAATTTGATACTTTTATATAAATCAAAGTTACATAAGCTACTCAGTTGTTTCTCAACAACCCCATCCAACAGTCCAAACAAATTCAGTCTTTTCACAGACAATAATGCCTCTCTGACCAATGTTCACACCCTTATTCATTGAGGAGCCTTGGCCTATTGCCATGTCTTTTTTTTTCTTTTTTAAACTTGATTTTCTGATCCTTGTATGTCAAAACCCAAAGAGGAGATTGTCTCTCTCCTGCCTTTCTTCCATTCCAAGTCTTTGAAAGCAGATATATATGTCCAGTCAAATTTCAGCTACCTTACAAATGGGAAGATGAGCTATCCAACAATGCATCCAATAGGCTGTTCAGGGAGCTGCTGTATAAATAAATAAATAAATTACTAGAATAATAATTGCTCCTGATGTCCCATCATAGATGTCATTGGGTGCTCAATAAGTTAAGAACTGCTCAGCTTAATCTTACAGTCTTTTTCCTTGCTTAAATGTCACACAATTACATTACTAATACAAAAAGAGATGTCAGAAGTGATTATAATTAGATAACATTAGGCAGATTATAATATTTCTGTCTAAAACACTCATGCAGAATGCCGGCTCCAATCCACCCCAGAATAGACTGCCTTTCTGTGCTACATGGCAGATTATATGAAATATACAGTCATCCTAATACTATGCCACATTCAAAAAATATTGTCATCAAAATGGCAAATAAATTATAATTTTATTATTTTATTGTACCAATTGTGCAAATAAAATATAACCTTTTCAGTTTTCTGGTGATCTCTTTGACTTTTGTAATCACATAATCTTGACATAAATAATGGTTCATTATACTCTAACAAAGGCACCTAGGAAATTAATCTACAGCATTAAGACTCTGAGAGACAAGCTCTGGAAAATATTGCTGCAGAGGTCTAGGAAGTTACTACCACAGTTGTCTTTTTGGCTTTCTCATTGGAAGTTAGCTTCTCAGTAGCAGAGTTGGTAGGAAAGAGCATGTCCTCCTACCTTGGTTGCTCCAGGGCATGTACCCATGCGTTCGCTTAACCTGCTGAAAGAAGTACATTGTCACACGTTTCTTTCTGCCAGTCCTGCTATGCAAGGTGTGTTGCTCAGTAGGGAGTGACAGCAAACAACTGATGAACTCATAACATCGTTAGCTGCTGCAGTTGTCAGCTGAGTGCCCGTATCAGATCCCCAACACCCATAGGTGCTAGACAAGGACTTGAATCAATTTTGAATCAATTTTAAATTTTGAATTCAATTAGAAGCATGGAAGTCTGGAAATATTTGCAACTTGCAGACCTGCTAGATAAATTTTTAATTTTTGAGACAGCTGGTATTTTGTTTATTTATGTGAATGGTTTAATTTCAGTGCTGATTCCATTAAGAGGAAAGCTCTTTCCGTGTATTATTGGTACTGTCCTCATATGGTTTGTTTAATGATGACAGAGGGCTGAGCAGACAAAGCTATTCTTTGCCCCATAGCATCTAAGAGAGAAACAGAAGAGAGAAAGTGCCTTGGGAAAGACAGAGACAGCTCTTAAATATGTCCCCCTATCTTTCTAGAAAATATCAGTATGGAAAGAAATGCCTGCATACCTGCCAAATCTAAGATGACTGCCTTTTTTTGGTATTATATATTTTCTAACATTCAGTCCTAAAAATTCACAGTCTTCATCATCTGAATACATCCTGTCTCACATCCCTTTCTATATCTATTCCTGCTCAAAACCTGTACCGAGGACAAATACTATTAATTACCAACCACATTCTTTTGGCACATAATGATGGTACCAAAGAACAGTAGAGCAGCCTCTGTATAGCTTCTGATGGAGAATATTAATTCAGAAAGGGAATAACTAGTGCACCATTATTTCTGAATGGGTACCTTTCTTTCCTATCAGTCTTTGGGATTGAAGCATTCATATATTTCTCAACATGGGTGCATTTATCAGGCTATTTTAATTAATTTGCTGGCAGCTACCAGCTTATCATTATGTTGCAGGTATTGCATGCCCCACCTAACTATTCTAAGTTGTTGCTGAGTGCATCTCTGTATGTAACACCTGTTCCTTAGAAAGAAATCGATGGCTGAGGCAATCTTCAAGAATGCCCCCGGGACTGGAGTTGCTCTGGGCATTGGGGGTGCATGTGAGCCTCCAGAAGGCTCTGGTCAGTTGGGAAGGTGGGAGACAACCCCCAGATGACAGTCGCAGACTGAGAGGACTCCAGGGAGCGTTCTCTGCTCCTGCCGCTGCTCAAAGCTGAAACACCTTCAGTTGCAGAGGGCACTGGTGACTCCTCCATGCCTGCAGGTCAGATACCCTGAATGTGTCTCCAATCACAGGGCACCCCTGTTGCACCCCTCTCAGTGGGGCCCAGCAGATGAGGGAGGAAAGCTTACTAGATGGCCTGTAATAAAACCTCTGTTTACTCTCTCTCTAGCCATGCTGATGCCATGGCTCCCATTGTAATTTAGCGTTACCTCTTTTTGCTGCAGCAAAGTTTTCTTCTCCCACAGACCCATGAGACAGAGGTGTATATATGGAGAAGTACAGCTTTTTATGGGTGTTGAGCCTAAGTGACTCCAGAATTGTTGGAGAACAGCTTTAAATTAGGTGTATTCATTTGGGACCCTTAACTATTAAAATTCACACAAACCACAGTTATATATCTACTGATCGCACAGCAGGTAATGCATGGCACAAGGATGTACAGATTACCTGGTAGAAAAAAAAATGACAGTTACAGGAATGAGTGCCCTACAATGATATGTACTAGATCCTGATGGGTGTCAGCTTCCCAGGCTCTCTTCTCAGTCTCTGCTTGCTCTAAATCAGAATAGAAAGGAGGAATTTCAATGAAATACTTCCTGAGATGAAACACTAAGAAGAGCCATGGTTTGAGCAGCTGGCATTTTAAAATGTGATATACTTACTAGCTCCTTCTGCAAGAGATGTATTCTTTGCATTTCTGTAAAGAGAAATGTTGCTACCCATCCCTTAGGGCTTGTATACAGCAGCACACAGAATCTGTTTTTAGTTGAAGTGATGCAACTTCTGTATGTTTATTTTTTAAAAAAAGGCTTCAAATGGGTTATATGCATTTAACTTGTACCCGTAAATTCACCAGTGCAAGATGGACCAAGATAAGCAAGGTTTCAACTGATAACGGGTGTCTACATATTAATGAATGACAAATGGCATAACTTTATATCAGCTGAATTAAGCCAATGCAGCTTTATGCAATAAAAAACTATATCTTTAGTCACAATAGCACAACTTTGTATAGAGATGAGATCAGATAAAGAACTGGTAAATGAAATATATTTGGGTTTCCAAAAAGCTTGCTACCATCCATTGCAAGAGCAAGTCTAAATAATTGCAGAGGAAAAGACAATGTTCTGTCATGGTTTAGAAACTGGCAGATTAGAGACAGAGATGAATGGAGATTTCCCAACATGAAAGGAGCAAAACATGAGGATACCATGACTGGTATCATGACATGACTTATCTGGTTTTCTTCTATGTACTGTAGGGATAATTTTGAACTGTGCTTTGGCAGAGATAACCTGTGTGGATCAAAAAATGTTAAGATATTTTTGCAGAAAATTACTGTATTCATTTCCACTTCACAAGCTTGGAAGGGTTTCTTAAATCAATCTCATTGTTCAGTGCAGGTCTATCAAACATCTTCACAAAAACCTGGGCTGTTTTAGAGGTGGAAGGAGGAACTTGAATGTCAGATTTCATCTCTTCCAGTATCTTTCTCCCTTCCACAGTTCTCTCTTTTCATTTTGCCACTGGAAGAAAAAAGGGTGCATTTCCAACCAAAGTTTCTTTAAAAAAATCCAGCAAGTTCTGTGGATAATAATCATGGATAATAACCAAGTGGAAGAAGGAACAGACCCCAGAGTTGTTTCTCTCATATTCTCACTCCTCTCTTCTGGCTGCAGTTCTATGCAGCAGTTTCCCCCTCCCCTTCTTAAATATTTTATCACAGAGGCGCTACCACCAGCCTTGGCCAGTGGCAGTTCCATCTTGAAGCCAGCTGGCACTGGCTCTGTCGGACATGGGGGAAGCTTCTAGCATCTTCTCACAGAAGCCATCCCTGCAGACCCCCTGCTACCAAAACCTTGCCAGGTAAACTGAATACACTACTAAAGTAAAACTCAAGGAAATGTGATAAGCAGGAGGACATACATGAAGGACTGATTTGCAGACAAGCCACCTCATTCAGCCATTCGGGACATGGAGGTCATGCCTTTTTGACTCTCATGGACCAAGTCTAATCCTTTAAAATCCTGTAAGCCATGAGATCTACAGTTGGGCAGCAATGTTCAGGTGAAGGTGTCACATGTAGGGGTTGTGAGCATGGAGCAGGTGTTCATCCCATGAAAAACAGCACAGATTCAGGAAAAAAGGGCTGCCAGGAGTTCTGCTTTCCCCACTTCCCTGGGGTCCAGCTCACCTGCACAACTCAGTGAGGTTAGATGGGATGGGGGGAATTTGAAGTGATTGCTAACCACAGCCCTCCAGACTTTCATTGGCCTTTTTTGGGTGTGGTGGGTTGACCCTGGCTAGATGCCAAGTGCCCACCAAAGCCACTCTATCACTCCCCCTCCTCAGCAGGAGAGGGGAGAGAAAATATAACGAAAGGCTCATGGGTCGAGATAAGGACAGGGAGAGATCACTCAGCAGTTACCGTCACAGGCAAAACAGACTCGACCTGGGGAAAGTAGCTTAATTTATTAACAATCAAATCAGAGTAGGGTAATGAGAAATAAAACCAAGTCTTAAAACACCTTCCCCCCCACCCCTCCCTTCTTCCTGGGCTTAACTTCACTCCCGATTATTCTCTACCTCCTCCCCCCAAGTGGCACAGGGGGATGGGGAATGGGGGTTGCCGTCAGTTCATCACACATTGTTTCTGCTGCTCCTTCCTCCTCAGGGGGAGGACTCCTCACACTCTTCCTCTGCTCCAGCGTGGGGTCCCTCCCACGGGAGACAGTCCTCCATTAACTTCTCCAACGTGGGACCTTCCCACGGGCTACAGTTCTTCACGAACTGCTCCAGCATGGGTCCCTTCCACAGGGTGCAGTCCTTCAGGAACACACTACTCCAGTATGGGTC
>WAAD01024414.1:0-45672 GCA_013389945.1 Fregata magnificens
AAGATGCCTCCAAGACAGAAAATGGTCACTCGATATTTTCACCATTTCTGCATGGTGCGGTCTTTGTTCTCTTGGATCCTTTCCATGTCTGTGAAGTATGTAGATTTGCAAGTCAGAGTAATTACTATTCTCGCTGGCAATTATTTAATCTTTCTAGGGCCTGTTAATGCAAAACACTGAGCTCCTTAATTCCCGTACACTGTGGAGGTCTGAGAGCACTCCAAAGGAAAAAGCCCTCTTCTGTACACATACCATGTTCTGCATTCCCTTTGTACCACCCCATATCCTTCATGGCCTTGGTAAAAGGATTTTTTTTTTTGTCTTACAGTTCCTTATTTGCTGATTTTAGAAATTACAGCAATAGCAAGCATAATCTAACTGGACAACCGAAACTTGGCTTACATACCCCAAAACTGAGTAATTGGACTTCATGCTGGTAAAATGTGGAATGGTTAGAGCAGCAAAACACATCACCTCTGGGATCATACTGGGGTACTAGCATCTAAAGCATGCTCTGCACAAAGTGCTCTGACCTATGGGCTAGGCTGGAATTACACTATTTGCTCATGCTGTTAGGGTTGTTGGAGCTGTTTGGTCATGGATACCAAGTTCTCTGTTGCTTCTTAAAAAAATAATGCTTTCCTTCATGCCATTCTGTGCCCAAAAGTTTTCTGGCTATGGCAAGGCTGCATTGTCCCCTTCCACAGACACTCAGCCAGCCATGCTCCCCTCCCTGTTGGTCTGAAATTGTTCTTACACCCTGGAGAAAATTTCCTCAGTGTACAGGACTGAAAGACTCTTCTTTCCCGACTGACTTCTTTGGAGCAAAAATGGAGGTTAATGCTTTAATAATACATCTAATATGACTTAATCTTTTCCTTTCCTTAGTGGAAGAATGCAGGAGGAAACCTGAAATGTCTTGCCAAATCTGAACCAATTCCATTATTCGTCAAGATTTGTGAAATTACTGTATTTAAATATAGATGATATGAGGTTAAGTAACTCCTGCGCTTTGGATGTCTTTGTGAGTTTTAAGACTGATAGCTGCAAACAGTAAGTGTGATAAATTGAGAAGTGCAGAGAGCACTGGTGATGAGGATATCAACATCCACTCAGGCAAGGCTTTGATACTGTAAACTGAGTTGTGTAAGCGTAAAACAATGGCATTTGAACAGAAAGTATCAGTAAGAAATAGTTACTGTAGTTAAAAAAATGCTGGGCACATTAAATGCCTGTGGAGTTGGGAAGACTGTTGAGAGTAGAAACAAAATTTCATTGTAGTTCTTGTTTGCATACAGACTTAAATAACTAATTCTCATGCTGTGATTTGCTAGGGCGCAGTCCTGTGCTGCGGAGAGCTAATCACAGCTTACTAGGAAAAACATGTCTGAAAAACATGGCCTTAGTCTCTTCTCTACTAGAGTGACCAAGGGTCTGATTGTTATGGAAAGGAGCCAGTGCATAAACAGTGATGATCTCTGACATCTTAATATGCGGTAGCATTTCTGAGGCTGAATAAGAAATGTGTTCCTAAGGCTAGCTGTGGGTGGCTCTACATCGTCTAAACCCCCAACCTCAGTGATTCTAACAGCCTGTAGTTGTGAAAATAAAACGGTCATAATTTGTTTTGCCGTTTAAGTCAGAAAAGTCAGAAAACAACTTGTATTTTATCTGCCTGCTTTGAGATCTTTGATTACTTTCCATCTTACAAATACTCTAAGTAATACGGGAGATATTTAAAGGTAAAAGTTGACCTGGTCTTTGAGTTTTCTCTGTGCCTCAGCCTCGGTCTTCTCAGTTTATGTTTGCAGATGAATACGCATGTGTACACAGACACACATGTCCTGCTTAGTAGATTACTTAAGGATGATCTAAATAATCCATTTGAAAATTCTGAAATACCTCAAAAGTATTTCAACAACTTCAGGTTACCTCTGTGATGCACTTTGAAGCTGTTATGGTTGCTATAATCTTGAGTGGGTCTTCCTGTACTCATGTATCACCGAAGAAACCCAGCCATTCAGAATCACTGTGAAAGTAAATTATCTGCCCTCAAATGAGAAGGAAGTTCAAGGAAATTATGACAAAGTGTTAGTTGTTTCAATAAAATCTTGAGGTTTCATCCAGCTTGGAAGCTTCATGTTACAGGTTATTGGACAGAGACACTGTAAATGATGAACATGGCCCTCTGACACATGACTTGGAGAACATGTTTTCACTATTTATTCTTTTGTTACAATACTTTAAGAAATATGTAGATTTGCTGCACGAAAACAGATCCAACCATTGATAGTATCACCGGACCAATGTCTCCAGGAACAAAATGAAAGAAGGCATCTACTGTCTCATCTGCATGAGTGGAGATGGAGAAGTATTCCAAAACAAGCTGCTTCCTTACCAGACTCATGTCTGAGTCTTCCTCATTTTTGTGTATTATTCTCTCCATCGTCATTAAATCTCCCATTTTTCTTAGTCTGGAGTCTTATCTTCCTTTCTCCTCCAACCATTTTGTCTGGATTCAGAGTCCTGTCCAAATAATTGAGCAAAATAAGCCTTTCATATCAACATCTACACTTATGTAAATTTTTCATTCTTCCTAAATTCTCAGTTAGTGTTTGGGACTGACGCTGCATGATCTCCATCCTGGGAAGTTAAATAGAGATTTATCAGAAGCTACTGTCAGTGAGCAAAGTGGGAGAAGGTAAGATTTGGTCACAACAGAAGATAAATGAAGTGATGGTGGCCATGAAGAGGTAGCAACAGTCGAGGAGAAGTAGTAGCTTGTTAGGAAGGTGGAGAAAATGTGAGAATGCTTTGCAATGTTCACTATGCCTCATTTTCCTTACAATACTGTTTCTATGTGAAAGAAAGTTAAATATTTAATCTTGGGCTGATGATGTGGGAGCCTGAACCCTCCTGTGTTCAAGAGAGGATCAGATATAATATAAAGTAATATACCTGAAGAGGTGCCTTTATGAGACAATGGAAACATCTACTGAGCACTGTTTTTTAAAAGAGAATCCCTAAAGTCAGGATGAAAAGAGTTAAGAGAAAGATACTGTCTTTAAGGAGAAAGGAGAAGGCAGAAAGAAACCAGAGAGAGAAAACAGCATGAATAGGAAATACTGCATAACACAGAATCTGCCAGAGATTAACAGATAACTTCATGGATTTATTAAAAAATCCTGAGTCTGTGACTGACAAAACCACTGCAGAGCTGGTGTTCTGACTCAAGAATTCTGCTTTGCTTCCCAGGTGATCAATAAATACAGATTTGGTTTAGAAAGATGATCTGCCTACCTGCATCTTAACAGCTGATTGATAGCCAAGTCTTCATTTAGAGTAGGGCTGGGTTGAGAGAATAACCTCCTTTGGCACAGAGCTGTGGAAATACTGTATATGAGGACATATGGCTTTTCAAACTTTCATAACAGTTTTTCCTATAGAGTTTCACCAAAGCCTGTCAACAATTTGTTACACGCTGAATCAATATCTTGTTTGTTTACATCTACGCTGATGCCAGCGAATGTTCCCAGGCGATGTGGGAGTCTCTGCTGTTAAACTGTTAGAGCAGCCTCTGGCATGCCTTTAGCTCATGACAACTAGCACTTCCAAATAATTAATTCCTGGGCATGGTTTGGGAGTTAGTGTGGGCTGGGGACTGCTTCCAGTAAGAAGTATGCCTTGCATCTGTATTGGAGTACGGAGGTGGAAGGGTGCTGCAGTAGTACGGACACAGGACAGTGGTGGTGTCTCAGCCAGACAACAGTCCCAAGCACATTTAACTTATTGGTATAGATACAGTCTTCAGGAATTTGAGTACTTGAAGAAAGGAGACAGAGGGATCTGTAAAAGGGAATTAATTTCAAATTTCTCCCCCTCTTCTTTAGTTTTGGCAAAACTGTAGTATTTGGTGTTTCCTCAAGTCTCTGGTATCCACAACTCAAGGGAACAGAGTTGTCAGTGTTTTCACCATTCTTTAAACAAAATTGCCTAAAACTGAAAAGTTAAAGTAGCTGCTGTATACGCAAGGGAGCCAGTGTGAGCACTGCTAAAAGGGGGGGGACATTTACTGTGAAAGCCCAGTGCTTTAGACAATGCTGACTATTAAAATTACATTTTCTATTCATGCTCAGTAGAGAATGTAGAAAACAGCATCTATCCTTCCTCTTTACACAGCCTGTGCTCTGCTAAAGCAGGTGCTTTTGGGAGGGAGGAGAGGGGAAGGGGATGGGGATGGAGGCCGGGGAATTGAAGTAATTTTTCTCAAGACATTTGGCTGACAAAAGCGAAGTTTACCTCATGATTATGATAAAATTCCAGTTGTGATTGGGCTTCAGTAAAAACTCTTAATTGCACATTAGGACTGCAAATAGTGCTTGAAAATTTTGCTTGTCAGCATGGATGCTTGTCTTTATATCTTTAGCTGACATAATTTAAATATTTTTAGGATTGAATCTTTAATAAAAATAGCATGAGTCTTACATATCACAATACAGTGTTAGTCACTTTAGAGTTTTAATTTAAATGTAAAGAAAACCCATTTAAAGAAATCATGCATTAGACTTTTCAAAATATTAATTATGGTGATGTTTAAATATTTGCATTTAAGCTAATTACATTTGGTTTTAAATAGAGAAGAACATTAATCAAGGAATGCATATTAACCAGCATGTTTTGATTAACAACATAAAAAATGCCTTGAAGTCAAACTGCGTTTTAAGTTCTTTGGTTTAGACTAGAAGCTGATTATCAATAGTGCTGAAAAGGAGCTAAAAAATCAAAATGTAGTCTGCTTCTAATACCTTATGTAGCTTTTCTTGCCTATTCTAGGTCCTTTCAAGACAACCATGGCAAAGGTATAATAGTTCATGTGTTTTTCTGACTGATAAAAGAGAAAAAACCCTCATGTTGTTTTATGTTACTTAAAATGCAAGTACTTATTTTTTTCAATACTCACAGCAGACCACTAGTTCCTTCAGTGGTCTGCTAATAAGCTCACTAGTGAGTTCTGCTGAAATTCACTTCTGTTTGAACCTGCCCTTGATGCAGGGCTGTCAGAGCGTGTTTATCAGGCAGATAATGATGTTTGCAGTGGAGAGCATGTAGGTATATATGTGGGCACATAAGTGAGTATGCATATATAACAGTGTTGCTGTAGAGCGGTTGTCTAAAGGAAATAAGAAATAGAAAGAAATAGAAATACTGTCTATTTCTATAAAAACCAGAAATACTGTTGTTTCTAAGATCACTTAATACAGCTGGGTGTACTGGATGAGCTTTCTGGCACAGGCTTTTTTTTCCCCCCCTAAGTCTTCAAGCTGAGTGCAATTTGGGAGCAGTTGTTTTAAGAACATAATTTTTTTTTGATGCATCAGGTTTGGCAAATCAACCAGCTCAAGAAATTTACTCCCTCTCTTCCCTCTGGTTGCTCACTTCTGCTTCCATTTTGCAGTCGTTATTCCAGTAGCTTCATGGATGGTACTGTTTGTGGGACACAGTCGTAAAAACTTCCTTGGCACATGAGGCATTGAGTAAGCTGTGCTGCAAGGTCTGAAGCAAATAGCAACTCAAATCCATTTACTGCTGGAAGAATGTTTGTGTAACTGCACCACCCAGCATCTAAGTGGGTCGTGTTTAGTGCCCAGCAGAACAGTGAATCTTGGCTCTGAGGTTGGGCTTCTGAAGGTATGGATGTAATATGTTAGCCTACTCCTTTTCTATACTCTTTTAAAATCTTAAGAGTAAATGGTATGCTGCAGGAAGATCTTGCAATTGGTACTTCTTTCCAGTAAGGAATATGAGTACTGTATGTTTGCTGTTATTTATACAGTCCTACGTAGGGATCCCTTTACATAGCATTTGATTATGAACACACCACTTAATCAAGATTTGGCTAACTTGGCCTTCTAAGAAGCAAATGGTAAACACTTCTAGGTGCTGTGGGATTTGAACAAAACCAAAAATCTCTTCCTTCTTTTGTTTCATATAAGCAAAAATCACCTTTGACTAGTGAAATACAGCACCCCTGTGAAAAGCGAGCGTTCTAACCATGAGACATGGTTGCTAGTGAGGATGATGACTGTGTATTTGGGATAAAAATGCAGAGGATCAAATTTTGTTTCCCAAATTTGTTCCCAAAAGATTTGCAAATATTTAAGTGTTTGCATAAAAGAAATTGAAATCACCCTTTTAACTTTAAATTTCAGATGAGCTTACTGTGTCGGTCTTCCGGTTTTTTTATTAAAAATAAGCACATTTAATAATAATAATCTGAAAAGCTTTAAACTCTAGTATATATACTCACAATTTGAACTATAAAAATTCAAAATACATCTGAGATGAAATCTTGATCTGTAAATGTACAGTTTTGCAGGTTTCTTTAATCTCAGCGCTGATGAGAGTGAGCAGCTGCCGCAGCAAGATGGTGTGCCTCACAATCCTGACAGTGGCTTGCATGCACTGGAGGATGGTTGTGTGGGTGGGTGACGATGTGAGTGTCTGCATGAAGTTCTCACATGTGCCTGTTTGCCTTTCAGTTCTGTGGGAGGGGTAGTAAGTTTTTGCTACATGGGGTTTCTTCCACAAGGCTGGACCGAGATTTGGATCGCCTGTGCTGCTGCCTTTCGTAATGTATGTCAGGCAAAGATTTCATTTTTGGGGGAGCATTTGTGGTAATTCTGCAGTATTCCCAGGATCTCGCATACAGTCAAGACCTACTGACTGATATTACAGGGTTTTATGATCAAATCAATGGGAGCATCTGAAAAACAAATGCCAAAGCTGTATGCTTGAAAGTATCATAAAATACAATTTCATGCAGTTGGTCACAGTCACATATGTATAGCTTTAGATTTGGTTGTATTAAATCCATCTCGTACTAAAGGACAGAAGCATTCATACAGGTGTGTGAGAGTCGTTCACTCTGAAAAGTAACTCAGAAGCAAACTTGGGGATGTAATTGTGAGACTGTATTCCAGTCCTGTCATTAATGGGACACAAGCAGGAGATCCTCAGATAAAAGTTGGGAAGTTAAGTTACCTCTTTTTTTGCCTATGTTGTGACTGCAAGATTGGTGTTCGTCAGTATGTAATACTGTGGTTTCACAGTTCAGAACTTAAAAAACTGGATCATGGTGGAGAAGCTCAAGGACAAGATTGTTGTAGCTTGTCTGTTCTGACAGCTCTGAAATCAAAATCAGCTGGTTTTGTTTTTCTGTTTTTTTAATTCTCTAAAGAAGGATTAATTCAGGAAAGTACTAAGAGCTGGCATGTACATGAGGCTGGGCTTAATTACCCCAGTAGTCCCATCTAGTTATACTGTCTGTGAAAGTTAACAAGACTCTGGTTGGAGGCATGACCACAAAATTGTATAGAAAAATGTGAGCTGTATTTTATCAATATGTGGTTTCTTTCCTTGTAAAGAATTTAAAGCAAGGAGCCTCTAATCTGCTTGAAGTAGAGGGGAAAGAGTTGATACCAATGGTTAGGAGAAGCATGGTCTGCAGTCACACAGCATGTAAATGGAGTTTGAAATTAAGGACAGGACTAATATTTGCCTCTCCATAGACAGGGTTTCACCCTATCCATGTTTTCCCTCTCCCTGCCTGATAAATATGGTGTATAAGGTACTTATTTAAAAAGAGGTTTAAAGTAGAACAGTAGACTGAGTAAAGAAGGAAGATCCCTTTGAGAAGTTTGTTCATTTTGCTTATGCATGTCCCTTATGACAGCATTTACATAACTGGTTCCATTGTATCACTTTTTCAGTAAAAACTCATCTGGCATAGCAATAGTTTTTCAGTTTCTTGCAGAACTGAAACAGATCTTTGGACATTAAGGCCTTAAGGCAATTTGGCCAAGTGGTTGACTCTATGTTTTCCTCCCACAGTGAAAATAGCTTAAATTGTTTAAAGTGAACCTCTGACAGTCCAGTCAATAAAATATGTTGTATGTGATACTTCTCAAATGTTTTAAGTGGATGTAGCTCTGTTGAAGTCAATGTTGCTCTGCCAGTTTGAACCAGCTCAGTATCTGAGCAAAACATATTGCAGAATGACAGATAAAATCAAAATCTGTCTTTCCCCAGGTCTAGGTCAGCTTTTCAGCAATGCTTCAAGTCAGTTCAGTTCTCTTTCCACCTAGCACTTTTCTGCACCAAAATAGATTAATGTGCAAATCTGCACTTTATTAGCCAAACTCCCATGTGTATCTCAGGCTTGTTGTTATGCAGCACTGTCTAGCTGCATCTTATCTTTCAGTCCTTTGTCATAAATGAATGGACAATGTTGTGGTTGGACTATTGTATTTAATTGTAAACTGAAATTCAGGGGTGAGCTCAGGTCCTGCTGAGGCCAACACAACTTGGCTATTGAACCTTACTGGGGCTCAGGCTTTTGCTCTGGAGAGCAGAAGCTGAATTAATAAACAACAGGTACAATTTGAATTGTAATGTTCCTCTCCCTTGTAAGTTTGGATCATATTCTCAATGCCAATACGATGCTTGAACTACTTACTGCAGAATATGTACTTCAGTACTGAGTTTTTATTTGTGCTATTGGATGTTAAAACATAATCACAGGCACTGACTCCGGTGCCATGTTACTGGTACTGAACCACAGCTGCATCTAAGAATGATGCTGACTACTTTGCCTGTTTGATTTAAAGACCTGCCTCGGGGCATTGGCACATCTGTAGTTAGATGCATTGCATGCAATGTATAATAGAGATAAAAATACATTGGCATTTCCTATAGTTTTAATCTGGATGCCTCTGGTGTGGTAAGTTATTTTGCTGTAGTATGTGCACACAGAAAATTGTAAGGAAATCTCTTCGCTTGCTGCTCTTGGTACGAATGTACCCAGCAACTTCTTTTTTTCCCCTCTTTAAGCCTTACATTGTGCACTCATTGCGGTAGAGAAAAAAACCTACCACAATGGTCTAAATTGCTTTTCCTTTTTATAGTACCCAAGCTGCTAAGTGCCTGGGATAAATGACTTTATCAGTAATTGGAAAGTACTGCAGAGCTTCTAATTTACAAAATTTAGGATAATGTTAATAATGTGGTATTCAATCTAAATGCTTCTCAAGTTCACACTAAGTAATATGGTAGCATCTTCCACAATAAGACATATCAGGAATGAGTTCAAATATGTTAAGAAATGTGCACAAAATTGGCAATAAAAATATTTTATTTGGGGAGATATATTTATGGAGCAATATATTTTAAGTTAGTAAAACGTACCACATGACTTATAATTTATTTCTTACAATATCCTAATCCTAACAACAAATTAAGGTTTATAACATTGTATAACATAGTTCATAAAAATTCAACCTAATAATTTTAGTTTGTTGAGAACTGTGTAATGATGGCACATCTGAGAGTTTGCTGAGAGTCGTCTCTTTTCTTAGCTAAATATATTCATTTATCTCATAGTGAAAATAACACAGGGAAGTCAACTAGGTGCTACTTTAATGATCATCTGCAATAGTCAAATATTTTCCAAATGGAGAAACTTTTTGTTGATAATACAACAACAAAAAAACACCCACAAAAAAACCTTACAAACTTTTGTTTCATATGTTTATCTACATCTAAAAGCCTTTAATGATATGATAATGTAGTTAGCATTTGGGGGTTTTGCTAAGAAAGTTATTTGAGTAAGTTCAGACACAATATCACATAAGTGATATTTATAATTTATATTGGTGCTAAAACTAGTAATAGTCATGAAGCTTCCAGTTTCCAGTACACTTGTTATACATATCTAAGAGGGAGTGATTTCATTGCTTTAACCGCATCAGTATGGTTAAGGCAACAAAATTTTTACATGTGAAGTGGCCCTCAGACACAGTTTGGAGGTCTACTACTCACTGAAAACTTCTGATAGCGATGTCAATGAGAGTTGAAGTTTCTGCATAAAACTTTTTAGTTAAAGAAAAAAAAAGGTATAAGAAACAAAATCATCCACATTGATGCTAGGATTTTGTATGTGCCATAGTTTTTGCATAGTTATTGCGTCTTTAGAACTGACTATGTATGGAGTATATATGACAACTTTAGAACTGACATAAGTGAAGTATACAAATACAGGAATTTGAACACAGCCCCTCCCAACATTTACAGTTGTTTTGCACAGTAAGATGCATGCATATGTGTATGCATATATATATATATTAAAAAAATACTGTTGTAACTGAACAGTGTGCCTATTAAATGTCATGTTCATGGGTGGAGAGGAAGCAAAATTAATTTTTGAGATTTTATGGAGTATTTTGTAAATTTACGACTTCTTCACAGCAACTAATGCCATCACGCTAGGGTAGTTGGCCAGGGCAAGTACCAGTCTGCGTGTAAGATTTCAGTGTGATGAGGCTTCATGGAAAATGTTATATTCTCCAGCTGGATAGCAGAACTGGATCTTCACTTCTGCAGCAGATTTCATAGTATCTTCCTCTGCCAACTAGAGTCCTGCTGCAGAGCAAGCATCTTCTTGGATATGAGAGGGAAAGTACTTATGTCTGAACTTAAGAACTTAATGTTTGAGTAAATAAGCTGTCATTGTAGTTGTTACTTCTGCTCATTATTTATATGTGTTCTTCCGAAAATAAACTCTTACATGGCCATCATGTTTTGTGTGTCACACAAACCCACGCTTACTCTTATGCCTCCTGAGAAGCATAAAAACATGACAGTGAGATCACAGAGAATTGCATTTGTGATGAAGAAAAAAAATTTTAAATGTCAAGCTTTTTTTTTCCCCCTAGCAGTAACATACCGCTCTAGAAATAATTGTAAAAATTTCAATTTCTGGTAGTACCGCAGTAAATGAGCTTTATGTCATGATGGTTTGTTTGTTTTAACAAGTTCAGGTTTTTTGGGGGTATTTTTGGTTTTGTTTTGTGGGGGTTTTTCCTCCCTCTTTGTGTGGCAATTGCTCCTATGCTGGTTTTCTTTCCCTGTCTTGGGACTTGAGCTGCAGTAGTTACACAGAAATGATGAAATGATGAAAATTGACAGTAGATAAATATTTTTGGAAAAAAAAATCCTGGTTTTAGCTTAAATAATTGAATGTGCCTCTTCTTTTTCTTACAGAACGGTTTACACAGTACAGCCCTAAAAATCTTAGACAAGCATGGAATAAGTAAGTCTTTTTTTTTTTTTTTTTTTTTTTTAATTTATCTTTTGACTCTTCAAGGATATGATTCATGCCAAGCTGAAGTTATCATAGTTAACTTAAAATGGCTTTATCCTTTTTAATTACAGTACGAATGTGGAATTACTGAAGTATTATTCTTTCCTGCTTCTGCCAGTTTTGAATGTTTTTGAATTGCCAGTTTCCTGTAAATAGAGAGAAACTGTATAGCGTAGTATTTTCTTCTTGGGGATATCAGTTGGCAAGTGTATTGAGCTCATTGAGAGATGCTGTGTTATTGCTTTGGGTCATCAGTTTTGAATCTTGTTTTCTCTGTTCCACTATAACAATTAAGAGACTTTTAAAGAATATGTTTCTAATAAAATTTGAGTGTTGTTTGCACATAATCATCCCCTGTTGCCAGGTCCATCTGGTCATTGCTGTGAGCGGATTACCATACTGTTGTATATTTTAATTATCATGACTGAAAAAAGTCAATGTGAATACACTGCCTTTTTTTTTTTCTTCCTTTTAATGTTTCCTGAATTTTGTCACATTTATATCAGATGGACACTGATATAAAGGTATGGTGCTCAAAATCCAGAAAGGTTGCCTAGTAAGCCAGGAATGCCTAACCAATCATCTATGTAAAGTTTACTACAAGATTTTTCAGCACATGAAGAATCTTTGTAGAGAGGATATTTGGGCAGCACTGTATTGAGTGATTAACATCTTTTATATTTTGAAGAAAGCATACACAGTTTGAGTTGGATGAGCAGGATAACAGCTATGTCAACAACTAGTCTTGCCTTGACCAAAATTTTTTGCAACAAGGATAAGCCTTTGCTGCACCAGCATTGCTGTTTTCTTTCCAATACTCATTCCAAATTTTATTGTAGGTACCAACTGGCTGTCTTGTTGGTAGTTTACCACTGAGTTCAAGAGATAAATCAGCAGGAGACTGAAGCATCTCCTCCTCCAAGTTCACCACTGAAGTTGAAGATACAAAATGTTTTGGTGAAGGAATGTCCTTGTTATAAGGAAAAAAAGTTACTGATAGAGTAGAAGTTCAAATCCTTTTCAGTATCCTAATTTATTAGCAATGGAGTGTGTCTACAGCTCTAAAATTCATAGCATGGTCACTTGCCCAACATGTAATGAGGTTTATACTCACTTTGCCATTCTATTATTTCTTCTCCATCTACTCCTTCCCAAACGAATTTGGTCCAGTGTTTTGGACTGAAGCACAAAGGCATTTTTCATTTTAAAAAAACCAAAACAAACCAAACCAACCGACTTTTGAAATTGTGTTTAACCAAGGGAGGAGAAATCTCTTAATGTAACAGGATCATAGTTAAAATTAGGTGTTAGTTGTTGCATGGGATACCATCAACATTCATCCTTTGAGTCAGAACCTGTATTTCTGCAGCGCCAGGCATCTGTCATGACACTGTAGCTCGCTCTGCATTACTACCAGATCCTCCATGGTTAGGAGTAACTTTCTGGTTCCTGCAATGAGACACGTAAAGCTGGCACTGAAGCCAGTGCAGACCTTTACAAAGGTTAAGTGTCACCTACCTGAGTTAATTGACTTTCAACAGTCTATAGAAGAGTTCCTGCCTTGTCCTGTTCAGACTGGGAGCCTAATTTGGTGGCTTTTGTGGAAGAGTCCGTCTCCTGCTTGCTCTAGAGGGAGCAACAGGAAGATTAGCTTCACTTATGAGTTGGCTTTTATGACTATCTCAGACAGTTTTGCCAGTTCTTGTGATCCTTGCAGGCATCTTGCAATATTTGACTCTACCTCAGTCATACTGCTTGGAATAATGTAATTCCCTGAAAGTCACAGCTTTAATTTTAAAAAGTAAGTCACTAGAATTGTCTATATTCTGTCCTTTAACAATGAACAAACTTGCAAGTTCATTTTTTCTTTGAAAGTAGTTAATGAAATCCAAAAGCTTGGAAGAAGCAATTATATTACAACATAAGCAATTAGATCTGGATTGGGAAAGTGGGACAGAGGGACAAGGAAACTGATATTGATGTGAATGTGTTTGCTTGGGGGCATATATATGCGTAAGTAATGTGAATAGATACTGGCACGCTATTCCATCCATTCTGCAGGCATGGACTGCGTGTTTTTCTACATTTTAACAGCAGTTAGACCCAGCAGTATCTCCTGTGTATGAATAAGTACAATAATAGATTTGAATTTTAAAAGTTGATACCTTGTATTTCCTTCAAGAACATTGCATGAAATTTCTGTTTTTGTAAAATACAAAAAAAGAACAAAACCCGGTTTGCTTAAAACAAACCCTCAATCTCTGAGACTTCATAATTGACACAAGTTCTGATCAGATCACAGGCTGACTCAAATAAGACCAGAGCTTTTTAATTTCTAAGAAACCTCTTCAAAAATATTTATACATTTTCAATGCTCCGTGCATAAAGGATTTGCAATTTTTCAGCATAAATGAAGGGATTGAAAGATGGAAGAGTTCAGCGCTTCATATGTGCGGTTCTACTATAATAGGAAATATTCAGTGCCTCAAAATTATGTATCATTTACATATGAAATGTAAAGGCTTTTCTCTTTTTCTAGTGTAAATCTTCATCTGTGTGCTGTATTAGAGCGCAGTTGCTTGCACAGCTGTAGTTAAGGATGTATAAACATTTCTGTTATAGACATCATATTCCCAAGGGTTTATAGTTCAGCTGCAAAACTTACAAACATGGGCAGACTGATTCATTCTAGAAATTTTCTTTATTAGCATGTTTCAAAAAGCAGCAATCTCTAATCTTAAAAAAAAAAAAAATTCGTTTTTAACTTCCTGATTTAATTTGTTGAAGACTGTTGATGACACAAAAATGCCCCATTTGAAATAGAATTGTTTTAAGGGTAGTTGGGATAAATGTGAGACCTCAGACATGGAGAAAAACATACAGCCTTTTGTTTTTAAGTAGCTATTGGTTTTGTTACAGAGTTACTTCCTCTCGACATCTTAGTACCTTTGAAAGATCCACCCTGAAGAACAACGGTTATGGTCTCGCAATGATTTACATGTGTGCTTAAACTTCTCCGAGGTGAAGTCCTGTTACTGCATTTTATAGAGGGGGGATTGAGATACAAAGAAATTAAGGAATTTATCACACAGAAACTGCCATAGAAACTGTAAAACAGAGACATTGAACTTCGTGCTCCCAAATTGGAAGAGAACACCTTTAATTTTCTGAATACAATGAAGCTTTCACCATCTACTGTTCCATCTTTCAGGCACAGTCTGGCCCTTTGTCTTGTCTGTATATATGTTTTGAGGTCCTGGCATGGAAGAGTGAGAATATGGGTTTAGAAGTCTTCAAAGAGGCTTACCTCAAAATGTACATGATGATAATTCAATTTATGTAAGGAGAGGTTACTAGAAGGAAGAATAACGCTTTTCCAACATCTACAGAGCCAGCTTCATGTCTGTAAGGCAGAAGGAACAGCGGCAAAAAACTCCAACCCCAAAAACCCACAGATGATAGATTGGGGGCAAAATAATTGCATCTGACTGACTACACCAGCTTCCATGACATCTGAATTTTAAAGGCAGAGCCAGACAATGGAACAGCGATGGACACAAGCCAGTGGCTCTTTAATTCCCAGTCTAAGTGGAAATTAGCTAAAAGCGTGGAATGTAACAGCAATGACAAAGTGAAACCCTGCAGGCTCATTGTATAAGAAGTCAGATCCCTAAAATTCTTAAAATAGAGTTGGTCAGTATTAAAGGGTACTTTTGGGAAGTGTTTGAGGGAAATAATGTAACTATCACTTACAGTGAATGAAGTTCTTTCTTTGGAGACTTTACGCTGAATTTCTTCACTGGTTGTCAAACTACCTAAAGATTATAAAGAGAATATTTACTAGATAAGATGTGATTTATAAATTTTTTAGAAATGCTTATAATGTTAGGAAACAAAACTTACATTGACATTTGCTTCTATCTATTATGAAGCTTCACCTACGTCGCATGACCTAACATATTGTGGAATGTGGTTATAAAATACTGATCTAAAAAGAATTAAAATGTGGTAATCTGATCTTCCTGTAGAGTTCATAATGACTTATATTTTCACCTTTTTTCCTGAACTTTTCTGTTCAATTATCTCTAGACAATAAAACCAAGAACACCTCTGCCTTCAGAATGCAATGCAACCTCTTTCAATTTGCAAAAGCTTCTCCACAATAATAAACCCTTACAGAAGAATAACGAAAGAGAACTAATTATCCTCGTGTATATTTGGTAGGATATAAAAAGCTTTTTCAGATCCTTCTGTGATAATGGGTTGCATTGTGAGAAATTAGGTTGGAAAGAAAAGGTGCAGTTGAAAACAAATTCTGCTCTGCATAAATAGGCCTACTACTTCATAATTCCCCAACATGGCAGTATTTATTATATAAATAACACTTTATTCTCACAGCTAGTCCCACTGCTGGGGATTTCTTCCCTTAAGAAGATGGCCTCTGTACTTGAGACACCCCTTCCTGAGGCCAGGTTGTTTAGAAGTTGCATTGCAGGATGGACTGGCCTATTTTGGGACTTACTCAGTGAAAACTTCCTGAAGAAAGCAAAGCAAGTGAATAGAGATGAGTCTGTGTATTTTGGGTCTGTATTTCATTTCAAGCATGACACAGACTCTGGAATTGTTTAGAGCTGAGACTTGGGAAGGGGTTTTGGTTTGGGCTTTTTTTTGTTTGTTTTTAAGAAAATCTTTGGCTTAGTGGGGTTTTGACTAAAGACAAAATCCTCTTCTAACTGTCGCTTTCATCTCCTTCACCTCCTGTCCCTTCATCAGCATTGCTCATTGTAACGTAGTCTGTAGTGCCACCAAAAGAATATTCAAGCTCTGAAACAGAGGAGGGACAAAAAGCTTTAGTGTTGTCATTGCTAAAACTTAGTTTTATCTGGTGGATAAAACTAAGCAATAAAAATTTAAAACTATACCTGTGCCAAAGGTGGATGATGTGTGTAGGACTGTGTGTGGTTCGAGTATGTTGAGGTCGCACTGGGGCTGTCCCCTCACTCACATTTGGGGAGTGATCAGGAGTCATGCTGGGGGGGAGCAAGGGTGGAAACCAGGCACAAAATGAAAAGATTTTGAAGAAGTATTTGTGATTTAGGGGCATATAAACCTGCCCCTGTCTCCTGATGATTTGCAGTGATGCTGCTGTACTGAAAAAAACATTTTTCATTTCCCATTTTGTTTCGTATTTCCCATGAATACCCCTTTATCAGTCATTATCTTTTGCCCGAGGGACCCGAGGACTCTTATCAAGACAAAACCTGTGCCGTACAAACAAGGAGTCATTTACCGGACAGTAAATTTATTACGCTGTCGTCATAACAAAGTAACTTCTGCAGTATTCGGCAGCGGGCAGGTCTACCCTCTCCCGCGCGCGGTAGCTGTGGGCCGCGAAGGCGNGGGGGAGCGCTCGAGCCGCGAGCGCCGGCCTCCGCGCTCGGAGCGGCACCCGGCGAGGCCGGGAATTGTTGTTACAAACGTTTCCCTAGCACTGCTTTTTTGTTTATTTCACTACTTAATGGGGTTTATTAAATTAATTTCGGGGAGGTGGAGGCTGCGTGTTTACACCTGAGTGCCTTTTTTGTGTCTACTACTGTGCATTGCACCCACTCAGTACCGTTTTAGACGTTCCTGGCACCGTAAAGGGGCTCAGCTGCGAAAGTGCAAAAGGCGAAGTTCTCGGCCCAGCTCAGGAACGGTTAGGGCTAAGCTGAAATGCACTGCAGGTTTTGTCAGCTTTATGGTGATGATTTATATGATGCTGATTGAAGCCAGTGACTGAGAAAGATCTTTAGAGTTTCTCTATTTATCCTTTTGCCAAGATGAAAAATTCTTTACAATTTATATTTGAATGTTTCCTTCAAATTGGAGCAATTGTAAATTGCTCAAATGTTATAACTTGTGTAAATATGGGGGGAGATTATTCCTACCAGACTTCATTGTTAGAATGTTTATCCTGACATTCAATTTCTTTTTGCTCTATTCTGAATTCCCCCTCTTTTGTGTTGCTGAGCTTTATGTATTGTGTTACATCCTCTTGGCCCAGTTAAAAATATTAATAAACCTTCTAAAGTGGACCACAAAAGCCTTTGTCCTCTGTTTCAGAGGACTAATAGCTCTATGTTGTTTCCTTAGCAAAACTACATTGTTGCCCTCCTGTACCTTTCCCATCTATGACAGCTGTGAAAATACAGCCCCAATCTACATGGATGTTCTTTGTTGTCTTCTGCAACATCTAATTCAGTTGCTGGCATTGGACTAGAGTTTATTGGCATTATTATCTCTGAACTTATCCATATTTGGGGTTATTTTCCCCTGGAATTAATTGTTTGTAGTTGTCTATGCTCTATCTTGTTTGTAGATTTTCTGCCCACGTATCTCACTTCTATTAGCTTCTTTGTACTATTTTTTTGTCTTCTATGGTGTTTTCAACATTTGGCTTCATCTAAGAATTGATTCAGTACACAGTGTATCCCTTAGTCCAGTTCATTAATAAAGATGTTAAATAAAACTGTGACTAACGCTAATCCCTCTGGCACACAGCTGGACACTTCCCTTCCAGCTCAGTACATTGCCACTCATCATTACCCTTTGCCTATGGTCTGTCAGCCAGTTTTCAGTCTGTGAGATGGTGTATCACACCCCAGCTCTTCAGAGTTTGTCCACAGAGCGAGGTTTTTTAGAGAAATTGCATCAAACATTATCCCTTGTTGCTTTGTTCCACCAATGATTAAGTCCAGTTTTAAAAATAATCAATTTGGTGTCTTGTTCATTAGTCATCTCCTGTTTTAATTGCCATTTTGTCTTAGTTTTTTCCTAAAACTAATTTTGCTTCCGTATTGTCTATGTTTTGTTTCTATTGTCTATGATTTGCTTCTATGTTGTGTGCCAACGTCCAGCAAATATTTGCCAAGATTCTCTTCCTTATTTGAAAACCAGAAAGGAAGCATGTGTATATATATTTTTTTTTAAGTCTAGTACAATACTTTAGAATTCAGAGCAAAACTAGCTAATGTTACAGTAACTTACCTACAGTAATAAGCCTATAAAGAGAAATGAGGAAAGAGAACTAACTCTTCTTGTGTAGATTTCCTGGAAAGACTTTTAAAAGGTGCCTTACATTTGTTTGCTATCCTCACTAATTCCTTAAGAATTCCTTAAGATATTAAGACGTATATCAGATAGACATGTTTATTTGGTGTTTCCAGGTATGACTCTTTTTTTCAAAGTATGTTCTTCATTAACTTTTTTGAGTACTTACTGATCAACTCTTTTCAGATGTTTCCAGTTGTTCTTTCTCCTTATGCATTTCTACATGCCAACATTTTATTAATTTCTCAGAATTATGTTTTTGGTAGTCTGTTACTCATATGTTGCCATAGTGTCTGTGTTCATTTCTTGGTTTGAAGTCTAATGCTTTTTGATCAGAGGCACCAGGCATCGTTATATCCTCACATTCCTAATTCTGCCCTCTTGCTGGAGTTCTGTACTGTTGGCCTCTCTGCTGAAATCTTTCTTCTCCGGATAATGACATTGCTGACAAAATTGACTCTCTGAGATGTGTTTTAAAAATATTTGTCTGAGGAGTTGGAGACATACTGTGAAGGCAGTAATATAAGTGAAGTAGACCTTACTGCTGGGTCTCTCTTTGTTTGTATGTAGCTGTTAAAGGCAAGAGTTTTCCAACATGAGAGCCAAAACGATAGGCACCTTAAGAATTGGGCTGGCATTCAAAAGTGCTTAGTGCTAAGCAACTGCTGTTGGCTTAAGCGACTTGATATTTTCCACTGCTTTTTTCATGTATTACGGATAATTTTTCTTTAACTCAACAGTTACTTTGATTCTCATGTTAGGCTCTCAGAAATGTATATAATTTTGAGAGATGGTACAGATAGGCAGTGAGTGTAATAATATGAATAATGCTACTGAGTTTTGTTACCTCTGCAGATAGTTTAAGCCGATCTCAAAACCCATGCCGTTTGGCTCTGTTGCCAGCCAAAGACTTACAGACAGTAGTTAAGGTTTGTGCAGTGGTACAAACATCCCAAAGTACTTTACCTTAGACAAATACTTATTTTACTGACTTTTATGATGATTTGATGTGGGTTTTTCAGCATAATTTTGACCACCGCCTTTTCTGTGGTGGGATGGTAGTCATAGGTATTGAGGTATTGCCATTCGTGAGAATCTTCTGTGACCATTTCCCAAAATTCATTGCAATTTTGTCAAGAAAATCTTAATTACTTTCTTCCCTGTGTTTCTGGCTGTGGCACTTCATGTATCTGCCTTCAGATTTCTGACTTCCTTCCTGCCATATAGGACAGAGAAACAAGAATTTTTGCTTTTTCATGCAGTTTTTTTGAATTAGTGATGCAGAAACACATGGCATTGTAGGAGACTAGTGCAAAACAGTGATTAGCTTCAAAACTGGAAGTTATTTGCTAGCCAGTTTTCATGATTAATTTTAGTGATGTCTTTCAATAACCTATTTTAGAAAGTTTGAAGCTATTGTTTGAGAATTTGTGAAACATGCTGGCTGCAGGCAGATCGTCGTGTACATGTGTTCAGTGCCTGCTTGACCTGAGTGTCAAAATGGGAAGATAGGAGACAGTAATCCTTGCTGATGCATTAAAATGGAGAGGTTAGATTATGTATCTTCAGCAACACACTGTGAAAAACGAGCCTCGGCATAGGGCTGGTGCACCTGTCGTTGCTGGAGGGCAAAGAGGCAAGTGGTTCCAAAGGGAACTGACCTTTTTCTTTCAGGCATTGAGTCAATCCCATATCCTAAGGCACACATTCTGCGTTAAAATTATTATAACTCTCCTGGTATTATGCTGAATAACAGACTGTGGTGAGAATCTATGGAAAAAAACCATAAAATGATAGTGATGGTAGTTTGTGTATTGTTTTTAATTAAACCTTTATAGGAAATATATTCTGTAATTTTGAAAGACATCACTAAAAAGTTAAGTTCTTCTCTGTTTAATATAAATTTAATTGAAGTTTAAAATAAAATTTTGAAATGTTGTTTGTCTGAATTAGCATCTTGCTGGATACCAAAATGTAAATTACAATATTTATCACTAAATGTGATTCACAAAAAACCTGCATCCTTTTAAATAATGTAATGTATAATACAGTGTATATCCACTATCTGCTACCTCAGCTGAATTTATATCCGTAAGATCTGATTTACAAATAGACAACTTTGTGTTAAATTATTCACATCTCATAATAATTGATCTTACGGAGTTGATCTTATGCTAGAGCATATTTGATCATAAATTCAATGAAAACAGCCACCATCTTTGTGATGTTTGTCCAGCTAAATCCTTCAGTGAATAAAATAATAAAGATGCCCGCTGTGTTTGTTTTATGATCACTGCTGCAATAGGAGACTGGAAATACAAATTAATAAAAGCTCTAATCTTTTTTTGTTGGATTTATAACTCAGAATCCTACTGCAAAGTATTAAAATGGAAAAAATAAAATTTTTACTTCTGTCCCATAAATGTATTTTTTGCTTTTTTTGTTCCTATTGTTCAGGAATCCAGAATAGTTTTAGAATATTGCTGTTGTTTGGACCCGAACTTACAAAATCTAAGGAAATCTAGTAAAAGTAGATTAAATTTATGCTCTTCTCTCTGACACCATTGCAAGTTAAGAATGGACCATTATTTTTGCATTGCCTTCTTTGGTTAGATTCTATAGCAATCTTAAAGCTCTCTTTACTACTGTGTGCTGTTAGTGTGCCTCAAACTAATTTCACCAGCCTGACATAAAAAATCATGCTCCAGATTATTATTGGCCTTCCTTCAGCATTATGACTTTTGTAGAATAGTGTTATATTCCCTTTATTTCTTTCATATGTGATCCTTAAAGTGCCCTTGAGTCAAGCTTTATTCTGCAACCATGAGGGCATGAATCTTTCCTGAGATGTTGACAGATAGTGTTTGGTGAATATCATTTTTCTGTCAGATACAGCCCACATCTATGCTGCTGACTAAAGCAGAGCCAGGGACTATCTTCTGGCCCTGAGGCCATGTGGCAGATCTTAGCTACAGCTGTACTAAGTAACACTTGGGCATGCATCTCCTGTGGGCTTTGTGTGGTCCCCATGCAGCTACAGGTGCAATTATTATTTTTGGGGTGTTCAGTATTAGTTTTTTAATCCAAAATTTCCAGAATAACATAAGACTAATGATGCAGACCATGATAATTGAATTTTCTAGCATAAGATTGAAGGTAATATATTGCATGCTCTGCTTGTGGGAGGCTGGTACATGCTGCCTTTTGGGAATGGTCCCTGGCATGGGTTGTTCCCTGAACTGTATCTAAGAGTGGTTTTGGAGAATGCTAGTTGGCATGGGCCAAAATAATCCAGGGGCAATGTGGACACTCACTAGTTGAGTGGTCAGGCTCTCTCCCTAGCCCCGCTTAATTTGGCAATATAGGCTTCGACAGAGAGGCTCTTACTACTCCCTGCCCCTTGCACACTTGAGCATATTCCCAGTGAAGTTTCTCCTCTCACCATAATGCTAGCATCCGTTGTCACCTAGGCCTGAAACCTTAGGGCTGTTTTTTCTTTCCTTTCCTATCCTGTGCATCCAGACTGCTATATACATTTTACAATTTTTTTTTCTTTCCAGCTTTTCCAAGGTACACTTTTTCCTTTCCCAACCAACTCTTGTCACTCAGATCTTGATTATTGTAATACACTTCTCATGTCCTCTCCTGACCAACACCCTTCTTCAGATCATATAAAAAGCAATGGGTAAATTCAGTTTATTTTTTTTGTGGATTGTTTAGCTCCCCTCCCAACACTTTTTGAACTTCTTCAAACTGCATTATTTTTGAGCTCCTTCTTTTCAAAATCCTCCATAATTATGCCTCTTCCTCTCTTCCTTCACAAAGCTGTGTATTTGCTTCTGTTCCCTGTTCTTATGTCAGTGATCCCTTACACATATTCAGGTCTTCTGCTGTCCCCTAGATAATTCAGGCAGACTCACAACTGCTGTCTTCCTTTCTGGGAATCAGATGGGCTTGTGCCCAAATAGTGCATTTACCAGTTGTTCACGGTCCTTTTCTCCAGGCTTGTTGTTCTCAGTTTGGAAGCTGCCTCGAACGCCTGCTTTCACAGAAGCTTAATATCCATTTAGGACCCTAAAATGGGTCCCAAATGTTTATTTACCTGCTTGTCCCAATTCAGTGGCAGCGCACATGACCAGATGTGTCGCAGAGCTCCATGGATTCCACAATTCCATGAGTGCAAAATCTTTTGAAAATCCACCTCCTTATATTGGGGTCATTAGAAGTGGCCTGAGCTCTACTGGCAGTCAATTTTTAGTGATAGTTGGCTCTTTGGGAAATCTGAGCTTTAATGGTCACTATTGTAGCTAACAATTTTGATTTTAGTTCTTAAATTGCCTATGCTGATTTATGTCTAAATAGCAGTAACTCCCTGCTTAGCTGCCTCTGTTTCATGCTACTTTGACAGGTTAGGATTTGCAAAAATAGTTCAGGATTGAGTCCTTCCGTACTGCAAGCCAATTTCTGAGTGTCAGATAGCACTGCATCCTCATGCTTATGTGAGTACAAGCACTTAAAATCCACATATTTCAGTAACTGATAGCTAAAATATATGGAATTTGTGGTTTGGTCATTCATCTCTAACCTGTTTATAGTTAAAAAGGCATAGGTGTTAAATCCGAGCAACTTTTTAAAAAGACACTTCAATACAGGTACGTGTGGATATGTAATGTTTCACTTTTTTAAAAAAATCAATGCAAAATCATGTTACCTTTTCTCCAAATTGCATACTAGAGAGAGATCACTGTTTTCTCCCTCAACAATGGTCTCTGTGCCTAAGGAACCCTTGAATAATTACACTTGTTTTTTCCCCTGTTCAAGTTCAAAGTCAAATTCGGACTTCTTTTAACAGATTGGCACAAGCATATTTGTCTCTTAACAAGTATTACTGCTGTTGGTATCAGGCACTGGATTTTCAGTCTGCCAGCTTCTCCCTGCTGGAAGATGACTGGAGTGCTGAATCAGGAGAGTGAATCTGGAGAAGCAATGGCACCTTCTGCCCTACGATGCTGGTGTGAATGTGCTTTTCCATCCCATGATCTCTTCTAATGGCACCAGAACCAAGTACCTCAGGGTCAGGGAGCTGCAACTAGTTCTGTATAAGTCTGTCTAAATATATAGGTATAATAATACATAATAAAGTATTTTGCCTGCATAGCTTTGAATATATTGTCCATGTGCTCTCATTATAACGATCTTGGTCTCCTCCTCTCAACGTTTACTAGTTCTGCATCATTTCCCTGCCATGTCTTAGCTTAGAAGTATAGTTGCAAAAAGACCAAGCTGCCTACTTGTACATAATTACTTAGTCTCATTGGGTTCAGCCAGGCGACTCATATACATAAAGTTAAATACATGCATATGCCTGGGGTCTGTCTTCCTGAGCTTTCTAGGCTTGGGGCATTCTCTCTGCCTCCAAATCTCTATCCACCTTTAATGAGCTGTATAAATGAATACAAAGTACTCCTGTTTGTTCCATATCCATAAAAATATATTTTATTAGCTGAGAGGTATACAATAATAGAAAAGATCAGACCCATCCAATGTTTTAGGGAGCTGTGGGAGGACAGGACAAGTAGCTGCTTCCAAGTGGTTGACGGATCTGAGGCCCCGGCAAGACAGATTTGTAGGTTAACTGTGATAAATGGTCTTTGGCTTCACTGACTGAAGCGAGGTCACCCTTCTCGGGGCACTGCCTGCATGCTGCAACCTTGCAGCAAATTCTTGTTGAAGTACTGTGCAAACAGACCAGCTCTTATTTACATTAGAATGAAATTAAGGCTTCTCAAACCTGAGATGATAAAATATCAGACAAGAGGGCAGAGATTTGTAAGGCAGTGCTAATGTTTATTTATTAGAACTTAGTTCTGCACTGTTTGTTTTTTTTTTTTTTTATTTTGCAAAAGGCAATAGGTCCAAAAGACAGCTGGTTTTTCTTTCTGTAGTCATTTAATAGGGGAAAATAGGGGAAACTTTGTTTACTGCCCTAGTGGCTGCACCCACTGACAAATTTGAAATTCAGAGTTTGGTTGGTTTTTTCTTTGAAGTATTTTTTGCTTGGATTTCTTTGGAGAGAAGCAATCCAGGTTGTCGAGGGTGGGAGGGGAAAAAGCAGAAAGCTTTGACCGCATTGTGTGCCAAAGGTTTATTTCAGCCATTTCTATGTTGGGGGGGGGAGGGGGGGGGCTTATTCCCTCCTTTTCTTTGGCTTATATCCAGCCAGCGAGGAAATAAATATGTGAAGAAAGAATGCTATGGAATGTTAACTCCGCTGCCGTATTTTCTTCCTTTTATCATGCCCCAAGATTCAGTGAAGTTGATATAAATTCACCATGCCTTCTTTTAAAAAGCATAACAGAAAGGCATTCTTCCTTTAAGAGTCAGACTGTAAAAGGTGATTTTCTTTCACTCAGTTTGGTTTAAGCCTGTAAAAAGCATTAAGTGAAAAATCTGATATATTTGTTAGGGCATTTATTGCATTACTAACTTATATTTTCAGTTCTCAGTGAAAGGTTTATAGAGAACATAAACCTTGAAGAGTTTTTGTTCAGGATTAAAGATATATTTTCTCCATTTTCTGGTGAAATAATAGTTCATAAAATGATTGGGGTGTTAGTAATTATTTTTAGCTCTATTTATTTTCCAAGGATATTCTGTTCAACTTGCTGAGGTGCAGGAAGAAGGCCTTTAAAAAACACTCTCCTCAATCAGAAGATTCATGCCCTGTAAAGAATTTCAAAATAATCAAAAGCTTCTGATTAGATGTAGCCACCATGTTGTTGTTCTTCATTAATTCCACTTGCAGCAAGCAAAGATCTTCCAGTAAACTATAGATCTAGCATATTCAGTAGTAGTCTGTTGTGGTGTAAGTAATACACTGTGTCTTCCATAATTAATATCTTTAATACTGGGCTAACTGGGATGCTGAAAGAATTAAAATAGCTGATTGGTGGTGGCATGTAAAATCAAAAAGAATTAATTGCTAAATTCTTTCTAGGGCAAAATGGTAAGGCATGTTCTGCTTAAAATTTCTTAGGAAATACTTCTTCTGGGAAATACCTGTATCTGAGAGAAACTGCTGAAAACTGAGTGGAATAATGTGAAATACTTCAGGTATTCTTCTTTTAGTGTAAAGATTTAGTTGTGGTTTTGAACAGTAGCGCAACACTGTATCCAGCAGTCATGTTGCCTGGAATATCACAACCTCAGAGTTCCCAGGAATTAAGGAAGTTATGTGACCATATCACAGAAAGCCACATTCTCAATAGCTTAGAGTATGTTATCACTGGACATATATTGTATGTTTGCTGTTTAAATAAGCTTATTTTTCTTCTCTTTAATGTCTGCCATGCAGACATCGTAGTTCTTGCTTCATTTGATGCTCCAGCATATATTATCCTGGCAAAAAGATACTTAGTATCAAATGTAAACCTCATTCCTTATCAAAATGGTATAGAACGAGTAGGGGAAATAATCTGCAATATTGTCAATGAACAGTATTGGCTATCTTCATGCCCTAAGCTCTCAATAGTTGGCACTGGGTTTCTTTGGAAGGTTTCATAGCCCAGCATATTTATTCTGAGGCATCAGAGCAAGAGCTAGCCTGGGTGCATGTCAGGCTATAGAAGGACAAAACCCAGGGTACTGTTAAGTCTGTTGTGGATTGACTGATTCTCTTTAAGCTTAGCATTTAAAGCTCAAATCAACCAAATTCAATTTTTAAAGGTGGTGTGTTCTGGAAGGGTGTTAATGTTCTGCTTCCTATATGAAGCAAACCTTTCAAGCTGGATATCGCAAGCACTGTTGTGCTGTAGAAATACTGTAATACATCTGAAATGGACACATCAAATCTAGTGCAGAAAGAGTCAGGGAGAAATAGACTCATCTTAGTTTTTGTCTTGAGTTACATTCAGTGATGACACATACAAATGATTTTATGATCTAGTCATGACTGAGCTTAATGGCCGTTATCAAATGTGAATTGCTGTGAGAGGTTGGATCACTTCATTGTCTAGCTTAGGTGTGTCCAAACAGAGTCTCTGAAGCCTCAGGTGACTCATGAGCAGTTCAAGTAAGTGTCTTAATTCTCTGTTCTGAGAAGTTCAGGAACTGCAAATATAATTACGGTTTACCTACTGGGTCAGTAGATTCTTTTAAAAATTTACCAAGGTTATAAAAATTATATACCTAGAGGTAAATCTATATTAATTAAAATAGAAAAAAAATCTCAGTTGCCTATATTGTTAGAACCTTCATTTGTTACATTCACTTTTTTTCATGAAATGCTATTCAACTTGGCTGCTTTCCAGCTAATGACATCTGTGCAACTGTCAAATGCGAATTAGTTCAGACGGATCAGGGTTATTATTACCTTTCTGGAACGCACTAAATGATCTTCCCTCCACAGCTTTCCAAATGGGGCTCTGACCTGTTCTACATCTACATTCACAGCAATACCAAAGAATCGGACAACGATACTTTTAGCTCTGTGCAATATCAGTGAATACTTACCATTGATTGTCATGGCTTTTATTTTAATAATAAACATTTTGACCACCTTTTCAGTACTTCAACAGATAAGACTGCTGATGCTGTGGTATAGTAATATAATTAAACGGAATCAAACTCATTTCTAAATTTCCAAAGAGATTGTTTCATACACCCTTACAGAAATTGTGAAGGTCTGAAGACTGTGGAGTGCAGTGTTGTGCAGCAGCACAGAGCAAGGACAGGTGCTGGGAGCAGTATAGCCACATTAGTGCAGGATTTGCCCCAGCCTAGCTCATTGAAGAAGCCTGAGCAGGATGTTGCACTAATGTGGCAATCTTGCTTCTAATAAGGTACCGAGCTAGAAGAGCACAATTGAACCGATGGCCTAGGAAGCCTGGAGACCGTACTTTCCTGCCCTGCATGCGTAGAGAGCTCAGTGTTTCTGAATCTAAACCGCTGCCAGCACCTCAATTTGGGAAGAACAAGAGGGGCATTGGGTGTTTGGAGACATGCCTCTCCTAAAGAATGTGCACAGTCCAGCACAATGTTAGGACTGCTGTTGGCAGCCCCATGTAGGTGTAGGGGACAATCCCAACACTGAAATATGGTCCCTGTGCCTGTGTTTGACTGTAGGTTAAATAATATTTGCTGTATAGTGTGGCTTGAAGTACCGCTACACTGTGCTGTAGAGCAAATTCTGTATTTTGTGATTGATCAGCGACAAGTAAAACCCTGCTTCCCTGAGCCTTCAAAAGCTTTTGTCTCTCTTTGTTCATCAGTTTTAGTCCTCAGTACCCTCTGTGTAAAACACTGAGAAAAATGATAACGTCTTTACTCCGTTAGATTTTCGTCTTGAGGTGCCGCTTTATGCCTTCATCTGTATCAAAAGCTAAAAGCATTGCATCAAAACTTGCGTTCACTTGTTGCAGTGGTTTCATGATGGCTAAATAATCTCTGCAACAGCTCCGTGGAGGCACACCAGGCATGTTAGCGAAGCAGCTCTTGCATGCTGGAGCTGGCACGTCAGGTCTTTGAAGACCGTAGGTGTTCTCCGCATGGCTGTAACAACAGAAAAGGCTGTTGATACTTAGTAAAAAGGAGATGTTACTTAAAGTAGGCCCTGTTCCGATTTGTGTGCTGTATAGCTGCTGCTAGTAGGGTCGCGTGCATATTCGGAGGTGCAAACTATCAAGGCACATGAGGGCATGTCTGTGTCAGCTGGTCAGAAGATAATGAATTGGCAAAGAAAACGTTAACTACAATATACGTGTTGGCACAGTTTTGTGTCAGAGCTCCGGAGAGGCCTAAAGCCTGGGACAAGTGGGAAAGACTGTCGTCCTCAAGCAGACTTGGGTGAAAATGGGGAATACGGTCCTCGTGGTGGTGCGATGGTAGGTGAGATACCACAGGGACTGTACAAGAGCCCTGTTGTTGAGGGGAGCATGGCACCCTCTGCGAAACAACCTGCGAGGGTTACCGTATGGCCTGTCTGATTTGCGCTGAGAGGTGAAATTTTTTGTTTCTTCTCTTCTTGCCATTAAACTTTAAACTCTGCTAAATGGTGTGATTGTTCAGGTTAACTGTGGTTTTGTCTTTCAGCACTTCAGGTTGCAAGGGATTACTTAAAATAAAGAAGCAGAGCTGAGATTTTCAAAGGGAATTAGGTGCCTCACTCCTCTAGGCCATGTTATAAATGCCAGTTGAGAAATGAATTAATGATATGCTGTGAGAGTTGCATCTTCACATGGAAAATATGCACAGTAAACGATTTTTGCTTTGGGAAGTATTTACCTCATGCTGTTAGGAGGATATAGACAGCATATTATCTCCATTTGTTTTAATGCTCATTTGTCTTAATTATTAATGTGAATTTGAGCCGCCGCCTTCATTGCATTTAAAAGCAAATCACCCCAAGTTCAGAAGTTCACTGCACATGCCCAAAACTTTTTTTTCTCAAGAGCTTAAACCAAACTTCAGTGATCTTAGTCATGTTCTGCTTGACCAAATACTGACCTTCCTCTGCAGCAGAAAGACAGTTAAGCCTGTTTTCTGAAATTAAATCAAATTCTTGTAATCCAATGAGATTTACAACTGCTCAAGTCTAGTCAGATTCGTATATGTTTAAAGTGAGACAGGTTCATATGGTGTTTGTTTTTCTTGAGCTAAGGCCGTATATAGTGTTTGGGATTAAGTTTGAAAATCAACGTGTTTCACAAATGTCATCAGAGTAGGTCTGTAAAAATATTCCTAATATTTCTGAAAACAATACCTACATATTATTTAATACTCATTGCCAAAGGTTTCTCTGTATTCTGCTGTACGCCACATTTTCTGAAAGTATGTATGCTGTCATGGTTAGTAACTATTCCTCGGTGATTAGTGTGACAGTAAGTGAAGCGTGAATATTGAGACTTGCCATATCATGCATGCCAAGTTCCTATATGGCCCAACTGCTGTGAGACAAAACATACTATTATGTTTTAGACACAAAGCCATATTGTATGAAATTCCATCCTGTCACATACTGAGGGAGGTGTATTTAAAAATCAAATCTTTTTTTTTTTTCTTTAGTTCTTTTTGTTAACTTTTCTGTATTAGATACTTAACTACTGAACCCCATCAGAAAATTCAGCCTTTGTCCCTATTGAGGAATCATGTTTCAAACTTACATCAGACAAATTGTCAGTGTTTTAAGGAGGAGATTTTAAAGAGACTATTGGCAAAAAAAAAAAGGAAAGAAACAAAACCAAACATTCTGACGTTCCAGACCACTGAGGTTATGCACTAAATGGGCTTCTCCAAACAATTCTGATGTAGTAGATGTAATTTAAATACATGATTATACAGTGCATTTTTCATAAGTGGAAGAATAGCTTGTCCTTAAACAAAGCAGCAAAATTAGTCATGCATTCCACTAAGGCATTGGTTTTAAGACTGACAACTTTAGGAGCCCACATGCATATGCCTTTTGCAGTGTCCGCTGATTTCCAGAAGTGACCTTCACCGAAGACATGGGGTTTGGAGAAGAATTTTTTCATTGCTGTGCAAAGCTCCATAAACAAAGCTAGAACTTTGATGTAGAACTTTAAAGATACAGCTGAGCCTAGCTAAAAGTGATGAGTTGATCCATGAGTTACCTGGATGATCTTCTTCGGCCTGTATTACACAGGAGGTGAGACTGGATCATTATGGTCCCTTCTGAGTTTAAAATCTATAAATGCTTGGGAACATAATACTAATAATGTGGCAACTGGAATCTTCAAAGCACTGTAGAAACAACTAACACCCCCCCTGGCCCCACACCCAGCACTACTCAGAGTGTTATCAGGGCAGGTAAATGTAATAATTAGAGCAGATGATTGTACTATTTTTGCAGACTGTGCAATGAATTTTGTCTTTTTTCTATGTATTAATTACAAAACCGATTCTAATTTTGACTGATTTATTCACAATTATTTCATTAGTTGATGTGATTATGTTGCAGCCCTAGATATTTTTGTTGGGTTTCTATTGTATTAATGTATAATCTGCTGATTATTTGATACTTATCTTTGGCTTCTTGATTGATCTCAGTAAACTGGTATCTTTTTTGTTTTTAAACTGTGAAGGTGACTTTGGCTTCCTAAACTGTTCCTACTCAAAATATTTTCAATTTATATTAGTTAATCTGATGTTATTGCTAAAAAAAAAATCTTAGCAGTGTGCCAGGTACATTGGTGACCATTAACACAGTCAAAATGTTGGCACTACTCTGTTCAAGAGCACCAAGGAACTAGGGTGTCATCATCCATAATTTCACCTGCAATTCAGAATTCATTAATGTTTGAATGTTCTTTTCTTTTGCTTTGCCTTACTTAATTAGCATCTTCACTATACCTATGGATCAGCTAAGGGATGGTACAATTCTTATACTGGAGGGTAATATTTCACTACTTATTTAAGCGACCTTATTTCTCTGATTTAACAGTAGCTTTCATTCAAGACAGAGCAAGTTCACTATGGCTCCTAAAAAGGATGCACCTGCCTCTGTGGGGAAAAAAATACATTGGCGAAATGATTTGCCAGGACCTCAGAAAAAATAATTGGTGCAGGTGGGATTAGGACACAAGACAGGCCTCACAGACTCAATATAATCACCGTTCCATGGGAATTTTGGATGTGTAGAGGAATTAATACCAATTCTCCCTGGATATTTACTCCTCCTTTTCCTTTCTTTGTTAAGAATAGCCTTTTCTCCTGGTATTTTGCTGTGTTCTGTAATGAACTTTCCTGTAATTGTCAAAAAAATTTAATGAAATGATTTCTACAGTCTGGTAGTTTAAGGAATCTGGAATTAATCCTGTTGTACAATCTAATTTATAGGCAGTGACTGTTTCACTCAAGATGCCTTTATTTTGTCATGAACTGACAATGAAAACAGAAAACTTACATCCATCAGAAATACTGAAGTTTAGCATCTGTTTAAACTAGAATAACAATTCCAAATCTTAATCCTGGGAATTCTGTAAGATTATGGCTGATGAGAAACAATGTCCTGAAGTAGTCAGCACTTCTGGGCAATTCATCCCTGGGTGATTTCTGGACAAATATCCTGCCTATTCTCAAGAAGAGATCAGATAGGCAGAGTATTCAAAAATTCCTATCTAGTGTACAGTTGCTAGAAATTAAAAAGACAGCTAGTGGCATGTTTTTTGAATCATTACAAATATCAGCATATCATACACATAACTTAGCAGAGATGCTTTTGACTTTTAAATTTTTTTTTCACATTCAGTGTAGTATGGGCATGGACAAAAAGTTGTATCTATGACATTTGTGACTTCAAGTTTTCACTGTAATAACATGGTTTTTTCATTTAGTGTTTTCAGTGTTATCTGTTCTTTGTTGCAGAGGTAGTTTTCACCTGTGGATACACTAATCCTTATAAATTATGCCACGTCAGCCCAATGTTAAGTATGTGAAAATAAAACACTAACTCTGTTTAATCCATCTTCCTTGAATGGCTTTCCAGAAAGTCGGCTTCAGCTGAACAAAAATGAGCATTTGCATGAAACCTGCTGTAGGATTATTGATTTTAGAGGATAACACCATCTTTTTCAAATACTGCGGTATTTTGGACTGCAGTCTACCCTATCTGTTTTGGGAAACCAGTGCATTGAAAAATAGGAGACCTTTTATACACTTTGGCATTTTTACCTGACAAGAGATCTTTACTGAGCAAAGTCATGGTTGAATTTACGGAGTTACCTACTAATAATAGCAACACGATGTCGACAAAATTCAGCACCTCTTTTCCAACTGCATATTACAATAAGTTTGGTGGCTTTGGAAATTTAGGAGGCAGCTGTAGGTTGCTAGATCCAAGGCACATCTTTCTGATTACCATTTTACTCTCTTCCCTCCAAATCTATTATTTTTAGTTTATATTTTCATGTAATATTCCCAAGCATCTAGCTCCCAGTAAAACAATGAGTTTCCTCCGACTTCCCTAGGTAGCTTAGAAAAGATAATTCACTTACTTACAATTTAATATTTGCATTGCATTAACACCTAATGAAGAGTCAGCCCCTGCCGTGTGAATATATGAAAAAATAAGAAGTCAGTACTTCCCGAAAGACAAATGTCTTTATGAAACATGATGCATATGTTGCATGTTAAGCGTCACTGGATTTTAAAATTTGATACTTCACGAAGTTGTATGAATACTGCTGTTATTTTAAGCTTGGATTTCATGGTTCTGGACAGTAATAACCATTTGTTTCCAGCGCTGTAAATTTTCAGTCTGTCGGTATGCTCAATAAAATGTAAATGGAAGAATCAAAACAGTTGCTTTCAAGATGCTGCTGCTCATGATCCTTTAGTGTACTAGGCAGGGCATATGTGATATGGTATATTATATGCTCTATATTTGTAAAATTTGTATGAGTTTTGAGCTATCAATCCAGAAATAATTCATTGACTCCCTAACCTGAGGAGTATCTTTCCTGGTAGTGCTCCCAAACAGACTTTGTCTTTATCCTGGCTAGCAAGACTTGGTGTTTCAACTGTGCTGACTGCAGGTGGAGTTAGTAAACAGAATAATGAGATTGTTTTTCAGAAAAAACTTTTTGTTTGTGTTTCAGGCTGAGCTATGTGAATCACGCAGAAGATCTAGCCTCCAAACTACTCCAGTGTTTCCCAAAGAACAGATTGTCAGCACAGGCAGCCCTGAGCCATGAGTATTTCAGTGATCTGCCCCCACGGCTATGGGAGTTAACTGATAGTGAGTATAACCACCTCCAAATTGATTAAAACCAAAGACGCTAGTTCATACAGATGCATGTGTGTATGCTAACCCTCACATGCAGACAGCTTCATGGACATACACAGCCACACACAAAATACGTGAGTGCAATTGTGTAGCTTGAAATTACATAGTTAGCTTGACACAGGAAAAAATGGATTCTTTTTTTTTTTTCTTTTGCTATCTCTGCTCTGCAGTCTGCAGCCAGCTATCTTTGTATTTGATTATGTGTGCAGCCAAGAGAATTATCTAAATTGTCATAAAGCAAAAGGAAAAATACAATTTACATATTTAGTGCTTTTCACTTTATAACGTACAGTACTTCTTAACTAGCTGCAGCATACAGGATAAAAATCCAGCCATGTTTGATTCACAGAATCTGTATCTGTTAGAACAGTAACCTTTAAGAAAGGACTCGGCATTCGGAAGTCTGAGAAACACAAAGTAGACAAACAGTTAACTTGCTGAATTAGACTGTAAGAAGAGGATGGCAGATGATATTATTAACTAAGAATGCCTTCAGTATCTACGTACATCTTTTTATTGCTTTTATTAAACAAAATGCATTCCAGTTGATTTGGCAAAAATGTTCCTATCATCATGTATGCTGTCAGTTATCTCATTAATAATTGTAAATCTTTTATGTCATACATGTCCATATCTTTTTCCAGTGTTAAAAGCACACTACTATTTATTCTGGGGAAAAATATTATCATGCATGATGGTTTTGATTCAGAGAAGGTTCTGTTATTAAAAATAGGTTTCACAGGGGAATAACAATCAGCATTTTGCTTTAACTCAGTGTGGTAAAGAGAAGCATGCTTGCATTAGAACAGTGTAAGTTATTTTCTGCTTTCAAGCATACATCCATTAGCAAAAGATCTAAATCCATTACTCCGAGGCAAATTACTCAGAGATGCAACAATGGCACGTGTGTATGTAACTATGGCTGATTTAAAAGTTTGCTTGTAAAAACTGAACTCCTTTTCTGAATATTAATCCACAATAGATTCTGTTTACATCAGTGTCAGTATGAAAACTTATGTCTTCCAAAAGTTTATCTTTTCCATCCTTGACAGCTGTAGCAGTTACATTTTGAGCTGGTTCTGTGGCCTGGCTGTCCAAGTACCCTAGTCCCAACTCCGCTCTGAAGAGCACTCTCCCATTTGTAGAATATGAACATTAAAATCAAACTAGCACCATTAATTTTTGTCCATCACCAACTCTGTCACAGACCGTGTCCTTGCTCTGCAAAAAGATTCCCAGTTTCCTCCTCTGCCATGCTAACCCACCACTCAGTTTCCTGACTGCAGTACTTTATAAGCTGAAAATTCAAAGAATGCAGTGTAAATTAAGGCTGCTGTTGAAAGTCTGTCTTTGCTGAAACTGATGCAAAGAGATTCATTTCTTCAGGACTGATGAAACATCAAGAATGCCAGTTCATTTATCCTTATTCCACTAAATGGAAAACAAAAATCACTCTGCAGTGGTGACATCTCAATCCTTCTGACTGTGTGATTTAGTCTAGCCAGGATTTTGAATTCTGAATTCTGCAGTAGTACTTTTCTGTTAATATGGACTTATTACCCACTTGCCACTTAGTTTATCAGTCAGTGGTTAAATCCAGTTCTATCAGTGAAGTAAATGCCTACACATTATCACTCTGCAGCAGGCTGCCAACAGAGACAGTCTTGTCCTAGTCATTAACAAGCACAATGTATGCAGAACACCAGAGGGGAATTAAAACCACAAAAAATACCTCAGGGTGGTATTTTTAATATGAGAATTTAATTTGTAATTTCACAGATTAAGAATTTTGGCTGCATTAATCCTTTTATCAGCTCACAGCAGGTTATTTGCAGAAGCATAACCATAAGGCGATATTCATTGGCAGAAACACGTCTTTGCATAACGTTAAACATCAGGAGCTGTGAAACCTTTTGAAGGGGGGAGAATAAAGATGAAAAATCATTATATTTTAAAGCAAGATTCTTCTAAACGCCTCCAGTAAAATTTTGAGTTACAGAAAGACTATTTCTGTGTTTAGTAGATAATCATTATGAAGCATAAATCCAGATGCAAGAAAGGACAATCCCAGTATCAAATACTACAATCGTTTCTATTTAGTATGACTTGGATATACTTGTAAACGTATTTACAAAACAAAGAAGTCATATACTTTGGAGAGTTGGGAAAATGTTTACTGTGTAGTGAAATTACCAGGTTTTGTGATTCTAGTTCTCTAGGTTAATATTTTACATTGGGAAGGACTTGCTATTAATAGTTCATTAAATGTAGGTATAAATACATTGAGACTTTATGCACAACAGAAGTGTGTGTACACACAAAATCTACTGCCTCCTAATCAAGACACCACTGCAATTTTACAAATCTCTGATGTATTCAGTATAATATGTTTTGTCCAATTTACTCCTAGTGCTGAATTGCGAATTTGGGGATTTAGCACTAAAAACCAAGGAAAGACTCTCAGGTGAGGAGGAAGAAAGAGAGAGAGGGGAAAAAAAAATCAGTCAAATGATTTTCTATCAGAAAATATTGTTTCTTTGGAATCACGGCATTTCACAAAAGCATGACGACTCTGCCTACATAGAAAAGTACACTTTCAGTTTTTAAAAATATTACATTAAAAAGGTAAGAGTTGTGCAATTCTGCTAAAAAATATTGTCTGGGAATACAATACAGTTGATGAAGAAACACAGCCTTCATTCATCTCAGACCTGAGCAGTAATCTATAGATTAACGGCTTCTACTAAATACATGTACTTGGTATTTTCTATTAAATAAAAACTCCCAGTCCTTCCCCTTTTCTGCTTTCATATTTGAGAGCTCATATTGATTTATTTGCGTAGAATATATGCCATTCATAACGTATGTTACCAAGGATAGCAGAATATCAAATGCAAGTTGAGATGTCAAAAATACAGGGGGAAGATCTTGTGCATAAAACAATAGCTCGGTCTTTTAAATGGATAAAAACGAAAGAGTAGCTCCAAAAGCTTATAGCTATGCTAGCTGTTAGTGTGAAAACAAAGAAAACTGTTCCAGCCCTGATCAGTTCTTTAAACAGACAGTCTGTTAACATTTTCTCATGCAGTCATGCAGTGGCAGCTCTCCGAGGATATTTTTATATGGACATTTGTTCTCAGAAGGTATTAAAAGTCAGTGATTTTTTCCCCACCAGTTTGAGGCATCTTAAGTAAAAATGAGTTTTCATATCATCTATGTGTGAGTCCTTAACCATTTTCAGTTTGATCCCTGTGATTAATATCATCATGTCTACTAATAATTAGTTGCCTGGTGGTATGTGGAAATCTTCAAGGTTTTTCTAGCTCATGCAGAAGGGGGTTGCTTTATGTAAAAGCTTTTTGAATTGTTGGGATATTTTTAACAAGCCTAGTTGTCTTTAATAATTAATAAAATGAAGTAAAACAAAATATCTTAGTTCTACTGGCATCAGGATTTTGACGGTGTAATACATGATGTGAAATTACTGAAAAACTTTGCTGCATTTTTTCACATTCTTATTTATCTCTAAATGCTATCAGAGAGGAAATTTTAAAATGGAAAATATGAATTATATGGCGGTGTAAGGACAAGCAAACACACACCCCCACACCCTGGAAACAGATTTTTTTTTTAGATGAATGCAACTCAGAATGTTTGCATCATACATCTTCCATCATCATGCATGCAGGTTCTTTCCAGTGGGAATTTTTGCAGTGCTTACTTGCATAAATAGGTGGTATATGTAAAAGCTGTATATATTTACTCACTGTTGTGTTTGCCATATATATTAACTAACATTTGTGGAATAAATCAAAGTTTCTGAACTAGCACTCTTTTTTGCAGTGTCTTCTATTTTTACTGTACCGAATGTAAGATTACAGCCAGAGACTGGAGAAAGCTTGAGAGTCTTTGGAAAAAACAATAATTATGGCAAAGGTGTATCAAACAGCAAACATTGAAGAGTACCTATGTTCACAACTGATAATGCAGGTAAGACATGATTATTGGAAGGTGTATCTTTGAAAATATTCTTTACTTTAGTTCTCTTTAGAGAACCAAAATATAAAATTCAACTGCACGTTTCTTAAATTGCTCATGTTCAGGCAGATGATCTGTTTCTGCAGTATAGAGGGTCAATATGAGTAGCGTAAGTTCCTGGCCTTGTGGACAGGAACAGTGTCACTGACAGGTTGAAAATACTGCAGAAGTTGGTGCCAACAGATGAAACACTAGGTTGCCTTTAATTTGGACTGATATTTTTTTCTCCTGGTAACATATGGAGAAATAAAATCTCTTGCCAGTTCTGTTGGTAAACTTTGGGGCAAGGACAAAAAATGATTCATTTAGTAGGTTTGGTAGCCTTGATAGCAGAAGGATGTTCGTGATGGAGACAGAGGTGCTGTCATGTTAATGAATTTTATCTATATCACTGGATCTACTAGAACTGGTTTTGTTCTTGGATGGCTTTTATTCAATACCCCATCTATTTAACCCTAGTTATTCAGCAGTGAAATAGTGTATAATATGACTTCAGATATTTTAAGAGTAGAACAGAACCTGGGAAGGGCAGGTGAGTAGAGAGGCTACTTACTAACTTAAATTAAGGGAATGGTGGTTGTTATATCATAGAATCATAGCATGGTTTGGGTTGGAAGGGACCTTAAACATCATCTAGTTCCAACCCCCCTGCCACAGACAGGGACACGTTACACTAGAGCAGATTGCTCAAAGCCCCATCCATCCTGGCCTTGAACGCTTCCAGGGATGGGACATCCACAGCTTCTCTGGGCAACCTATTCCAGTGCCTCACCACCCTCATAGTGAAGAATGTCTTCCTTATATCTAGTCTAAATCTACCCTCTTTCAGTTTAAAGCCATTACCCCTTGTCCTATCACTACATGCCCTTGTAAAAAGTTCCTCTCCAGCTTTCTTGTAGGCCCCCTTCAGGTACTGGAAGGCTGCAATAAGGTCTTCCTGGAACCTTCTCTTCTCCAGGCTGAACAACCCCAACTCTCTCAGCCTATCTTCACAGGAGAGGTGCTGCAGCCCCCGATCATCTTCGTGGCCCTCCTCTGGACTTGCTCCAATAGGTCCGTGTTCTTCTTATGTTGGGGTGCCCAGAACTGAACGCAGTACTCCAGGTGGGGTCTCACGAGAGTGGAGTAGAGGGGTAGAATCACCTCCCTCGCCCTGCTGGGCATGCTTCTTTTGATGCAGCCCAGGATATGGTTGGCTTTCTGGGCTGTGAGTGCACATTGCTGGGTCATGTTGAGCTTCTCAACAACCAACACCCCCAAGTCCTTCTCCTCAGGGCTGCTCTCAATCCATTCTCTGCCCAGCCTGTATTTGTGCTTGGGATTGCCCCAACCCATGTGCAGGACCTTGCACTTGGCCTTGTTGAACTTCATGAGGTTCGCACGGGCACACCTCTCAAGCCTGTCAAGGTCCGTCTGGATGGCATCCCTTCCCTCCAGCGTGTCAACTGCACCACACAGCTTAGTGTCGTCGGCAAACTTGCTGAGGGTGCACTCAATCCCACTGTCCATGTTGCAGACAAAGATGTTAAACAGCACCAGTCCCAATACTGACCCCTGAGGAATGCCACTCGTCACTGATCTCCACTTGGACATCAAGCCATTGGCCGCAACTCTTTGAGTCCAACCATCCAGCCAATTCCTTATCCACCAAGTGGTCCATCCATCAAATTCATGTCTTCCCATGTCTCCCCAATTTAGAGACAAAGATGTCATGTGGGACAGAGTCAAATGCTTTGCACAAGTCCAGGTAGATGATGTCAGTTGCTCTTTCCTTATCTACCGGTGTTGCAACTCCATTGTAGAAGGCCACCAAATTTTTCAGGCACGATTTGCCCTTAGTGAAGCCATATTGGCTGTCACCAGTCACCTCCTTATTTTCCATGTGCCTTGGTATAGTTTCCAGGAGGATCTGCTCCCTCATCTTGCTGGGCACAGAGGTGAGAATGACTGGCCTGTAGTTCCCTGGTTCTTCTTTTTTTTCCCCTTTTAAAAAATGGGGGTTATGTTTCTCCTCTACCAGTCAATGGGAACTTCACCACACTGCCACAACTTCTCAAATATGATGGATAGTGGTGTAGCAACTTCATCCGTCAGTTCCCTCAGGACCCGCAGATTCATCTCATCAGGTCCCATGGACTTGTGCACCTTCAGGTTCCTTAGACGGTCTCAAACCTGATCTTCTCCTATGGTGGGCAGTTCTTCATTCTCCCAGTCCCTGCCTTTGCTTTCTGTGACTTGGGCGGTGTGGCTTGAGCGCTTGCCAGTGAAAACTGAGGCAAAAAAGTCATTGAGTACCTCAGCCTTCTCCATATCGCAGGTAACTAGGTCTCCCGTTTCCTTCCGGAGAGGGCCCACATTTTCCCTAGTCTTCCTTTTATCACCAACGTACCTATAGAAGCTTTTCTTGTTGCCCTTGATGCCCCTGGCCAGATTTAACTCTATCAGGGCTTTAGCTTTCCTAACCTAATCCCTGGCTGCTCGGACAATTTCTCTGTATTCCTCCCAGGCTACCTGTCCTTGCTTCCACCCTCTGTGGGCTTCCTTTTTGTGTTTGAGTTTGTCCAGGAGCTCCTTGTTCATCCATGCAGGCCTCCTGGTGTTTTTGCCTGACTTCGTCTTTGTTGGGATGCATCGCTCCTGAGCTTGGAGGAGGTGATCCTTGAATATTAACCAGCTTTCTTGGGCCCCTCTTCCCTCCAGGGCTTTATCCCATGGTACTCTACCAAGCAGATCCCTGAAGAGGCCAAAGCCTGCTCTCCTGAAGTCCAGGGTAGTGAGCTTGCTGTGCACCTCCTCAGTGCCCTAAGGATCTTGAACTCCACCATTTCATGGTCACTGCAGCCAAGGCTGCCCTTGAGCTTCACATTCCCCACCAGCCCCTCCTTGTTGGTGAGAACAAGGTCCAGCATAGCACCTCTCCTCGTTGGCTCTTCTATCACTTGGAGAAGGAAGTTATCATCAGTGCATTCCAGGAACCTCCTGGATTGGTTGTGCCCTGCTGTGTTGTCCCTCCAACAGATATCAGGGTGGTTGAAGTTCCCCATGAGGACCAGGGCTTGTGAACGTGAGGCTGCTCCTATATCACGGCATTAACTCTCTTCTGCCCGTGTGTATCACCCCAGTGTTTGTTCAGTGGGATTTACGACTTGACAGACTCTTCCAGATGAGCAGTATTCCCTTCTATAGCTGCAAAATACCCAAAGTGCAGGTTTGTTTCATTCAAAAGCCTAGACCTGCCTTTTTCTTTTAAAGTCACAGTTGCTTTTGCAAGTTGAGTCCATTATAACAGCTTGTTATGGGAGTTCTAGGAGCTGAGGTAAATGCACATGCTGCTCATGTACCTATTCAAAGGTATAGTCTCATATAAATGTAGTTGATATTCTCATTAAGTCTATCTTTAGCTAAGTTTGCTTGTTACAGTATCAGATACAACTTTCTTTAATGAATTATATTCAGTTTTACTGTTGTATGTTTATGTGCAATTTTTTTTTAACCCTGTAATGTTATGGAGGCTGTTTGCCTGACAGGCAGCCACTACTGAAAAACTGAAATGAATAGATTTTGGTCTTGACAGCCTGCCCCAATTTTTGCACATGCTCTTTGCCAGCAAACCATTTAAGATTTTCTAATGTCAGAAATGAGGCTGCCTCAGAGCAGTCTGTTTACATCTTTATTGACAAGCTAATCCCTACTTTTTCCTGGGGCTGTGTCCCTGCAGACATCTCTTCAACCTTGTCTGTTCTAACGTGACATATCATCCATCTAAAGTAAATTTAGAATGTTCCCATCTGTGCTAAAGACCTTTTGTGTGGAAGTTTACGTACAGAATCTCATTTCTCATGTACAGAATCTCCTTTCTGTTGCTTCCAAACAAATGTAATTTTTCATTTATACAATATGCAATAGAAAGTTTGTATTTGCAAACAAGCATGTAAAATAGCACAAGAGAACCGTTTGATCATTCTTACTGAATATCTATTTAAGCAGATACAGATGACTTTTTAAAATTTTATATGTAAGCAGAAAGAGGGAGCCGTGTGTACCTTTGACGTACATCACTGTACTGTTGTGGCTACTCAACCACAGTTTTAACACAGAATAGCACCTTTCATTGTATAAGATCTGGAGGCACTTAACAAATGTTAAGTTGTGACATGTATACATTATTGATTACAGTTTTCCATCGTGGCTTGGGACTTTGTTGTGTTAGATGCTTACAGTGCGATAAAAGATCAGTTCCTGGTTGTAGTAGTTGACTTGTGATATAAGACGGGGAGGAGCAGATAATACTGGAAGAGTATTAGTACCAAACAGAAGTCCTCTCACTTGTACAATGTAGAGAGCTGGCGATCGATGAGATTAAACTAGGATAGCAGGGGAGGCAGAAGAAATGTGGACATCGAACCTGGGCCTGGGTGAGGAATTGTTGGGATGGGTGGAAACCTTTAAAGGGATGAGACCACCAAGCAAGAGGAAATACGAGTCAGTGTGGAGAGTGAAAGGAGTTGGGGAAAAAAGGCTCTGGTGAAGGCTTAATCTGAATAGCAGGTGGCTGTGATTTTAAGCAGTAGAGCGGTGACTGGCAAGTAGGATGTTCAGTCAGTGAAATGAATGAGTTAGGAGCTGAGTCCGTTACTCTAGCAGAAGACTAGAGTGGCAATAAGCAGGATAGCAGCATAAAGGAAGGGGTATTTATGATTCAGTTAAAGTCTCCATTCACAAGGCTCAGTGAAGCAAAAAGTGGCATGAAAAGCAAAAAGAAAGATGACTAGCTCTCCAGGGCCATGAAGTTAACAGGTAAGAGAGACAAGTAGAGTCAGAGGGATGGAGGAAAACAGAATGAGCTGTTAAATTGTCAAAGAGAATGGTCAGACAACATCACAGCTAGTGGGGGTAAAGGCAAATTAAAAGGCCAATATTGAAGGAAATAGATCAGATTATGAAAAAAATAGAGGCAAACAAATACTTATAGCTTGTCTCCTGGACAAGGCAGGTACATACGTGTTTTACCCATCTTCTTCAATTGACTTTATGGACATATAGAGGCGGTAGGGAAGTTAGGAAGGGCTGGAATGTTGAAGTATTCCAATATCTGTCAGGAAGCTGTGAAAGAGAAGAATTTGTAGATAGTTGATCTCTAAATCCTCCAACGTGTGTGGAGGGGAATAGTTCTATTTTTTATATATTTTATATATTTTATACATTTATACATTGTAAAGGAATTTATTAGAGACACGCACAAAAAACCCAAACAAGGAACCATCTTCAGCCACCTCCAGAATCTCAGTGATGTTGAAGGAAATTCCAGTCTTATGTTTTGTGTCTGGTCCTTCCTTCCAAGTGTTCCTAATTTCCTTTTTGCAGGGTAGAATAGGAAATAAAATTGAGAGCTCCAACAAAGAAGCTGTGCCAAATCTTGCTGTGATAATTTAAGAAATTACCGCCTCCTGCTGTTCTCTCCACATGCTTGCCAGATGTTCCTGCCCTAATAGTGCACCCACTGAATTAAATCCACCTTTCTTTAGGTTTTGGAAAGCAAAGAGATTGGGCTTTGCCCAGGAGCGGCTGAGACATGGGCAAACATCATCATCTGCCAACTTTGGAAGCAGCAGTTTCTGGCAGATTGGTGAAGGAGAGGAGCTAAAGGCAGTAACTTTGTAAATGGCTCTGTCATCATTTGTTAGAGCTTGTCTGCTGCCCTTAGAAATAGCTGCAAGGAGCAGCTGAAGAAATTGGTGCATCCCTGAGAATTTCTACTATCTTTGACATATTGTAGTGCTTCAGCTGCCTGTCTGCAGCATAGCTGCTTACAGATCCAAAAAACTCCCTGAAATAGCAGTAACCTAGGACATGTTCCTGAAAACCTAGATAATCCCTGTCAGAACCAGACTACTAATAGGGTCTTTGTGGACTACACTGTGTCATTGTCATGGGCTCCAAGAGAGAGACAACACGTTATTTCAGTGCCCATGGGGAAAGAGCTGACGTTTGAAGTTACCAAGGTCAATTTTGAGACTGCTCCCTACTGGAGAAAATTAGCAAATATGTGGTAATGAGCTCTGTTTTACACAGAAGAATCTGTCAGCAGTGAATTAGACGGGGCCTTTGGGGGAGAAAGGAAAGAAATCTTTTGGCCATATCCAAGCATCTTCAAAGCTTTGTGATAAAGCAGAACATTTTTATGTTGTGCCTGATGGTTTTCACTGATATTTTGTTTCCCCATGGAAACAATGCTCCCCATGTGGAAGCATTCCCCACTTCTACATATACTGTTGAGATATATTGTATATTGTATTCACTCATCTCTACAGAAATTTTATTGAGACTTGAATGGACCATAGGAAACTCTAGAGCTGCTTTTTCCTTTGGCCAGTGGAATACATGGATAGAGCTTGTTCCTCTCTGGAGAAGGATGAGTCAAACTGTAATTGAAAAGACAAGGCATTACCTGATACCAGATAGCGCGCGATGTTTTCTTGTGGTGATTTATAATCTCCAGTTCCCATTGGTGGACCAGAGACATGAGATGTGTTTCTGGCCTATTGTCTGCTTCCCGGAGCCGGCAGGGACAGCTTCATTCAGGATGGTAACACCATATGCTTTTAAAGTATTTAACCTGTATTACCATAATGAGATCCCCTGGCTTTCTAAATCTCTTTGACAATTCACTGGAGCAAAACAAAAAGTGGTCTTTATTTGTATTGCTTCACCACACGCACATGCATCTGAGCAATCCTGAATTTCAATCGCAGGATGCTGAATTCTTTCTTCTGTGTCCATTTAAGCCAGCAACTGACACCAGCCCAGCCAATCGAAGGGACGATGGCGTCATTCGGGTCAGCTCAGCTCTGTGAAACAGAATAAAGCTGAATAGGTGACAGTTACCACTATAACAGCAAAAAGCGCTAGCTTTACTGATTTGGTTGCTTCTGACCAGGGATGCAGCACAGAATCATTATGTAAAATTACCTTTTTCTCTTTGCTAGCTAGAGAGGTGACTGTTGCACCCCCATCCAAATAGTTTCATTTTTGTTTGTCATCTTCAGATTTACATTTACAAATTGTGTAAGAGTGCCTATTCAGCACTGCTGTGTGGGAACATAATTTTTGCCTGCTTTGCCCTAGTCGAGCCACAGGGAAGCTATAGTCCAGCAGTGTACGTGTCCAGCAGTCAGCATTGAGAAATTCTCGTTCACTGCTCCCCTGCATTTACTCTGTTCTGGGTATCCCAGTGTTGCTGAATCACCGTGGAGAACCGTATACTAAGTCTTCATCTCTCCAGCTTCAGAGGATAATACTGTAGTAATTACAGTGGAGAAAGGTCCGCATAAAAGAGAAATTCTGGACTGAGTTAGTGTATGTCAGCCAGATTTTGTCATTGTTGATTTAATCAAAAACTGAAAGCAGTAAGTAAGTAAGTAGGTAAGAAAGAAAAGGAGTACTTTATAGGTGCGAAATCTTGAAATTCAGTGTAAACCTGGCTTAGGAGGGAAAAGCAGAGTTATAAAAGCACAGCAGTTAACAGTTTCATTTTTTAAATGCACTTTTTTTTCTTTAAATAGATGGATTCAAATAGATGTGTACAAACAGCCATTGTTCTGCTGCAGTTGAAAAGATGGAGGCCTAAGCACTGAAGATGGGAGGTTTAAATTTCTCTTGCATCTTTTAGTGCCAGACAATGTCTATACATGAGTGTTGAGGGTCAGTTTAATTATTTAACTAATACTGGATTTGCATAAATTGGCTTTCATGGAAAGGCTAATAAGATGCAGTTGTGGTGGGCAGCTGAAAGCAATTTGGGTTTGAGTCCAGTAATGACAGTACTAAACAGAGTTGAAATTGTAACATCAATTTTGTAAAATGTTAAATTAGTACTAAGCTGTGAAAGATAACTGCAGGATCCAAGATATTTTTTGGCTCTCTAATACTTTTAGTGCCACTATTTTCATCTCTTAACAACGTAATGGTTTTATGAGACTGTGCCAGCTGTGCTGTGCTTAATATCAAAGAATAAGATCACCACACTGATAGAAAATGCCCCAAATTTAACACACAACGGAAAAACTCGAGGCATTGGACTACATTCTCCTCTTGATATCTAAGAATTTATTATGTTGTTCCTGTCGGTCTAAAATGAGAGTTATAGACTGAATTTTGCCCTCTATTCAGCCATAAAGAAAAGCCCGCTGTATTCAGTAGACTGTGCAGAGGGTGAAATGGACTGAGCAAATAGCTGGCCAGTGCAAGGCTGTCTTCATCTAAACCCCCCATCTCCCTCAAGTGACACGCGGTGACTGAGAATGGAGCAACCATCCCTACAGAAGTCCATCAGGTCCNGCCTGTCCAATCTGTAGACTGAAAGACCAGGACAGCATCTATGCCTGGAAATAAGTAGATGGAAATAAGTAAGCAGGAGCAGGATTTCTAAAATTACGGACAGGGTTCTGGGGGGAGAGGTAGTTTGAGAGTTTCTTTAGGGATGAAGGAAGAAGAGGAAAAGAAAGGAAGCAGGACAGAAAGAGGAGGACTTCACATTTATTATTAC
>WAAD01024414.1:46513-66123 GCA_013389945.1 Fregata magnificens
GTGGGACTTGAAAATATGTTCAGTGGTGTTCCTGTGTCAGTACTGTAATAGCTCGCCTTGTCTGTTGTCATGTGAAATGCACTCTCACTTAATTGCAGTCAGTATAAGTAGTGGAATACGCAGACTCATGTGTTTCATGATAAAAAGCCTTCTTCAGAGTTGGTAACCTAATGCAGAGGTATGGAAAGTGAATGATTGAGCTGCCTCGTGGTCTTGCTAAGCCAGCTGTACACCGGTGCTGAGAGCCTGTCCAATCTGTAGACTGAAAGACCAGGACAGCATCTATGCCTGGAAATAAGTAGATGGAAATAAGTAAGCAGGAGCAGGATTTCTAAAATTACGGACAGGGTTCTGGGGGGAGAGGTAGTTTGAGAGTTTCTTTAGGGATGAAGGAAGAAGAGGAAAAGAAAGGAAGCAGGACAGAAAGAGGAGGACTTCACATTTATTATTACCTACTGTGCTTGGTAGGACAAGTATTTCAAACCTCCATGGCTAGGAGAGATTGACGTCTTCCTTGCAATTATATACTCCATGTTATTCTGTGTGAAATTAGTGGCTACATACTTACTGGCGTGATTTTTTTTAAGTTGCAATGTTTCATGGCCAAATCAGCTGCAGAGCTGGCAGAAGAAAAAGGAAGCATTACTACTATTACGGGTGAACTTTTGTCAAGGGACAATATCATATTTTCTTGTACCATTGCATAGTCTGGAGCCTATTTTCAGTTCATTTCTAATGCGTGATAACTTGCCTTCAGCACTGTGAAGATTCATTTTCAAATAATTTTTAGTGTAGAGGTTTTTTTAATTTAACAGTCACTTATGCTGTAGGAAAGATATGAGTGATATTTGCATGAGTGCATGTGCTCAGTTGCAGCGCTGTTTATCTGTCTTTCCAGTTTGTTCTTAAATTTAGGAGATGGAAGGTGGCATCCTCTGTGCCACAAGTGCACTGTATTGTATTATTAATATTAGGTTAGCAAGCGATTCCCACTAGACAGTCTTTGTGGTCCATTGATGCTTTAAGAAGTGTCTAGGCATGAAAGGCCATTTGAGTTGCAGTGGGCTGATAGTCTGGGATGACATCTGAATGCGGAGAGGACAATGTATAAATGACAATGACCGGGAGGGAGGCAAAAGCAGGTCTAAACTCTCCGTACTCTCCCATGGACAGTCACCTCTCCTTTAGGATTATTTCCTCACGTGACTCCTCAGTTAGGCTTTGTCTAAGAGGAAAAGTGGAACCACTGAAGGGGAGAAACTGAGGTTTCCAGACAAAGCAGAGGCTTCCAGTGCTGATACATGGCCCATAACCCAGAGAGACAGCAAAGCTAATAAGAGGCATCACCTCTCAGGCATCATTTGCAGCATTCAGAATTAACAGAACATTACTTTCAGCCAAATCGTAGACAAAAAATGAATTTTAGTAATGCCATATACCAGAATTGTTTCTGTGGAGAGCGAGCTTTGTGTTGCTATTTTGAGCCTGTAGTTTACATTGCCTGGTTCTCTACCAAACAAAGAAACTAAACCAACCACTGCAAAATTGGCTCTGAAGGCCACAGCCATTAAAGTAAATGTGCACTGAATACTCCTAGTTGTGGGGAGATGTTTGCCTAAAAATGCAGCAATAGTTTACAACTCAGTTGATAAAAATACATTCATTTATTCTGCCCCATAAGCCGGGGTGAGTGTGGATGGGTTTCCCACATGCTCCTATTGTTAAATTACTATGAAAAGGCTGAGGAGGAAAACCCCAAAAATTCAGGAAAAAATACTAAATTCCCTGATAAAAATATATAATATAGAAGAACAACATTGAAACAGTATCTTCAGATATTTTAAGAAGTGGAAACAGAATTGGGTATTTCCATAATTTTGTGGTCTTGTTATAAATTATTAATGTTGTTTTGGAGCATATATGTATTTTGAATTAGTAATTATGGGTGATCATTCTCTGCCATTAGTACCTAGCTATTAATTCTGTACAGCCATTTCTGTAACCATCTTTTGATGTTAATATAAGGACTGATTGTGCATTGTATTTTCTGGCACGTATACTGTAACAATACAGTCACAGCATGTAATACCATGGTATAAGCCTTTTTATTTAAGTTTTCTCCCTGAAATTTTTATTGTACAATTGCTTTTAACACGTCTCTTGTTCAGTATGTGCATTGCATGTGTGTTAAAATCTGGTTAGCTTACAGTCCACCTGCTAAGTTTGATTAAGAAAAAAACTAGTTATCTGGAGGCAAAGAAAATCTACACAATTAAATCTGTCCTTGTGTGCTTGAAAGATTGAGCAGTAAGTAATCTGTCACATCATGAAACAAACAAAATCAAAACAACTGAGTCATTATCATGACTCTGCTTGGTTTCAGCCCACAAAGTCACATCTAGACAATGTAGATACTGTATTTGTTGTTTTATGTATCAGTGTGGAGACACTTGTAAATACAGAGGTGGAAATGTTGCCAGCATTTAAATTAGGTTAAACATGCTATTTATGGCTTGCATCAACAAAAAAAAAATATTAATCATCTTCCCTAGGTGAAGACACTCATTTAACGAGCTTACAGCTCCTAATTAATTCTGTAAAGAACGCCATTTGGCAAAGCAGAATTATGAGGTTTGCATATTGATGGTGGCAAGGAAAAATATATCTGTTTTCTATTTATATGGTAAAATTAACTTGTGTTCTTCAGAAAATGGCACATCTCGGAGGTATTGCTCTCAAAATGATCTCAGGGTGGAAAGAAATCAGTAATTACAGCACCAGGCATTCAGTTCTGTCCTAATTTTCCCACCAGTTTTTCAATGTTTCAGCTGCCTCAGAGACTTAAAGTACTCTCATTAGGTAGCTGCAGAAGCTGCCTGCTTGCCTACTCCATCACTCTCTCGCTAGCTTTCTCTCTCGCTCCCCCTCTCTTGCTCTCCCTTTTTTTTCCCCCTCCTGCCTTGGGAGTGACTGTGAAGATCATTTGCTGGCATGATTGGCAGGTTAGAGGATTCGATCAGATGAGTTCCTCTTAGTGCAGGTCAAAAAGGCTAGTTAGCAGGAGCTGTCAAAAAATGCCAGCAGCATTCGAAATGGGAAATGTCATGACTTCGAGGCAGGGGGTGCCACCTGGAACAGAAAGCCCCCAGCTCATTAGCAAGTTACAGGATGCAAGCTTAACTGGAGGGAGCAGAGGAGGAAAGATAATACCCAATAGGGAAAATTATTGTGAAGTGGAATTGATTTCATGTATAATTTGTTTATCACTAGAGGGGACAAATGCTGTCCTCCTGACATGTGCGGAGGAGTGTGGACTATGAATGAAGCAACTTAGCATAATCTCCAGGTTGAGCTCTGGATTTAAAGAATGCCAACTTCTTTCTTCCCAACTGTGGAAATGATCAGGTCATGTTGTATTAATTAAACCTGACATATTCTCAAATGGTTTATCTGGGCAATTTTAGCAATTTAACAGGACGTGGTAGATATGAGCTGCGTTCATTATTAACACGGGGCAGTGTTTTGTTTTCTGGATGCAATGGGGCTGGGGTTTTTTTGCAAGCTGCTGTTGTAAAAAGACATGTTTCTGTTGCAAGTTGAATTATAACAGAGCTCATTTTTAATGCTTAGTCAGACTGCATAAAATCAGAATGCAATTGCAGTTGCATGATATAATTTCATTTCCAGGAAAAACTACATACCCTTAGAAAGTATGGATTTAAAAATAAATAAAGCATTTAGGTTTAGTGTATAAAATTTAATCTGAAATGAAGACTACAGGGTCTGCTGCCTGTCATGGATTTAAAGAATGCTTATATAAAATATCAGCATTACAAAATGCTTAGTCTTCTCTGAGACATTCTGTAGTGGTAAAATTGCAGGCAAACTCTTCATCCCAGGCAGTTTAGCTAGCCCCTGGCTATTAATGTTGCTAACCATTCATTTGCTTCACTGGTCTGTATTTTCATATAAAAGGCATATTGCATATCAGTAGAAATGAACTGCATAGATTTTTTCCCCCCATAGTTTTTTTCAGAAATGTTAAGAAAATAAGATGGAATCATGGTACCTTCCAGAGTCTTTTATCGTGGTATCTTTGTGAGGCTTTAAGCCTAGCTCTGCTCCTCCTGAAAACAATGGGAGAATGCCATAGACTTCAATGGGAGTAGGGCTGGCTCCCTTATCAAAACTAACGTAGACACAACAATACCATCTCAGGCTGAGTAAATGAGATTTAAAGGCTGCAGGCTGTTCCTGAAGAACTATTTTGCAAACTATATCTCTTCTTGTTAAGGAATTTTGTCTTTTATATATTAAACATGTACTTCTCTCAGAAGTTTGCAGCTCATGCTTAAGCAGTCTCTTGGTTGAATGCTGAGGAATGTTTGCTTAGTGTTCAGATCCTTGATGATTTTTTTTTTCAGCTTTCATTTTCTTCCATCCATCAGAGTTTTAAAGTTGGTAATGGAGTAGCCAGGGTTTGCTTTATTGAATAACCACAGGCTGTTGAATTTTCCTTTCTCCACCTAATGTGAATCAGAATCAGATTTTTTAAAAGGACTTTCTTAATCAAAATATTTGTACAGAGACTTACAGATGAGTGTTTTCTGTTTTGTGTTTCATATAAAAAGCTCAGCATTAACAGTCTGCTAGTTTGCCAAAAAGAAGAGTTGCTAAAGCACTGTAAACACAGGCATTCTTTACCTTTCAGATAACTTTTTAGTGCAAAGTTCTTTCAGATAGGCACTGTGAATATTGGCTGCCATAGTCTGCACTAATGAATGCACAGGCTCAGTCTTTTGCAAAGTTCGATAAAGAGAGCAGACTATCGGAATAAAAATATGCTCTATGCAGACCCCGTGGGAGAATTTTTCCCACCGTGGGTAGCTCTCCAGATGCCCAACTACTATTTAAGTTAAAAATTGGAAATGAGTTTGAAAAGTTCAGAAGGTATTCGTTACTCAATGTCTGCTCTGGTGTTTTGTTTGGGGAAGTGGTATACGTTTACATTATTTGAATGGAGTTTGAAAATTAGACTTCTGTTGGGAAAAGAGAGCAAGCTGTCTGGGAAATCTCCAAGTTCGTTAGCTCAATGGAGTAAAGACAAGGATCAGTAAGCTCTAGACAGACCTGCTAGACTGTCACCCTGAGATATATTTGAGGGACCTGTGGTGGCTATAGTGTCTATCTGTATCTGGCAGCAGCTGCCTGGACATGAGCAGAAGGATGTTTTGGCTAGGAAGTCAGGCAAGTGCAGATAAGCTCTTTCCTAGGACTGTGTGTGACACAGGTTAGTGACCTGTGCGTGTCCTAGGTTCATGACCAAAGAAGTTATCACTCAGAATTAGAAAAAAATAGTTAAACGACTAGTATTTCCCACATATCTACATTTTCTGGCAGGTAAAAGAAGCGTAGCCTGAAACACAAGAAAGAATTTGACCATTACTACTCATTTCTTTTTTTAACCAGACAACTTCTAGCTTTTCAAAACTGACTCAGTGTTTTCTTAGCTTCTAGGAACTTCATGATCCAAATGAAAAATAGTAGCCAGGAAGAAATTAGTAAATGCCTTACTGTCCCTCGAACTTATTATTCCTGCAGTTGTTTGTCATTCACTCAAATCCTGACTTTTCTATCCTAAATGAATCCTGGTTTGTTCCTTGACTCTCTAGGGAAGGTCAGGCAGGAACAGTAAGTGGGAGAATTGCATATTCATCATCTGATTTGTACATCTTTTCTTTTCTCCCCCAAATTTCTGAGAAATCACTGAAACTTGCTAGTGTGCATTCTGCAAAGTTACCTATCTTTGTGAATAACTTTTCAGCAGGGAAGAAGCTCTAACACATGGTCCATATTCCATGTCAGTGACTCCTTTTATCATTACTTGTGTGTAAAAACACTTGCTGTATGAATTGCCTATGTCTTTTTTTTGGGAGGTGGATGTGTAGAGAGTGTTGGAAAAATCCAGTGAGGCCTGAGGTCATTTAAACAACTCTATGTAATGTGAGCAGCTGTTGATGAAATGTGGTTCAATCAGTAACATTTCAACTTTTGTTTTATGTATTGTATTTCAAATTAAATAGGGCAGTATAAAACAATCCATAAGTTGAACCTAGGATCAGGCCATGTCATTTTTTTTAGTGTGTGTCGGTAATCCTTGACTTTGATGTCATTCACTTTTTAATCTTCTTTTCCATCTGTGTTGTTAACCGTGGGCTGCAGTAAACTGATATCTCTCTCTCAAAATCCTTTTCTAAGACTTTGCCTCACCACTTTTTTTTTCTTTTTTTTTTTTAACTAAGTCCTACCTCTACATTAAATATCCCACAAGCTATTTACATATATTACTAAATCTTTAAGGAGGTATGTTTAGATAGATTGAGGCACATTGAAGATTTCTTGACCTGACCCTGTCAAAATCCTTGACCAGGAACTTTATCCATAAGTCTTGATTTTGATTTTCTTAGCAGATGGAGCATTGCTTTTGGATCATTAACCCTTGCCATATTTCCTCAGAGAACTTAAAAGCTGAGACTTTCTGAATTTTCAAGTCCTGGACTTGCTCTCTTGTGTAGGCAGTACTCCTCACTCCCCAAAATCATCTCCAAACCTCACAGTTTTCTGGGAGACTACTGTACCAGCTTGTGTGATATTGAAAGTAGGAGCATTACTCATAAGTCACAGCACTGCTTATGTCACCAGATGGCAGGACATAGACATCTCTCCTTCTGCCAGACTCCTAAATGCAGGGTTGAGAGACTGCAGCACACCTGGGGATTTAGAAAGATGTTTGAAATGTGCCTCAGTGGTGCAGAGTGGATTAGAAATCTAATTCGCTTCCTGTGAGTCACTGTGGAAGGCAGAGAGTAAATGCAACTCAGTCTGAATGCATGGGTCCTTAAAGAAGCATAAGAGGTAGAAAAAACATCTCTAGCTGCAGGCCTGTAGGAAGCAATGCTGCTTGAGAGCAGCTAGAACACTGCAGGCAAAAAAGCAGGAGCTCCACCAGGTGAAATCTGCAAAGCTTCTTATCTATTTGGTGTTTCTCATGTATTTTATTTGCATGAAAACAAGCATAATTTCTTGGTAACATTGTGAAAGCATCAAAATTTTCAGCTCCTATTTATTGAGAGAAGCTTTTACTGGATGTTCCGAATTTTTGTTGTTAATCCACTGTGCTTTGTGATCATGATAATGCACAGACATTGAACAAACAACACCCCCCCCAAACCTCCTCCCCTAAGAAAACGGAAATCCCAGACCATGATGATAAAATAGTTGATCATCTTGATTTAAATACCATATGAAATTACTTTCCATTAAGATTTCCAGCAGCAGCTTGTCATCTTGGCTCTTAGTGTGTTTTTTGCCTGTCATTACAAACCACATTGATCCACAAATTTGGTATAGTCTAGAAATAAAGGGAGGGGAAAAGGATTTTGGAAGCATTTTACTCTTTAACATTAAGATTAATTCTTTAAAAGGTGGTTGTACTCTGGTGTTCGAAGAAAAAAAAAATTGCAGTCTTTTTATTCTGAACTATTCTACAAGTTTAAAGCAAATGTAGTATAAGGGTATGTGCTAAAGGTAGGTAGATGCTACTAAAAAGCAAAACCAGGATCATTAATAGGTGAACATAAGTAAAATGAATTGTTCCGTGACCTTGTTGTCTGAAGCTTTGCCCTCTCTCTCCCTTATCTCTTTCTTTGTTTATTTCTTATATTACACCTGAAATCTAGAATGTAAATTCTGTAGATGACAGATTTTACTAACCTTGTTCTTGGAAGGTCTACCGCATTTTGTGGAACTGGAAAAATGCTGTATGATAATAAGGAACCTCAGTCCTGTGTTTGGCCCTTGTGGCACAGTTGCTGAATTTGCAACGTTAACACCCCCCCACCCCACACCCCTAGCCCCGTTGTGGATTCTTTGCAAAAGCTGGTGATTTCTTTGCTCTTGGTGCACACCCAAGTGGAAAGGAGATTGCAATGTGAAGAGATTTAGCTTTGTCGTCACTTGCTTTTGTATATGGACTACGCACATTTCTGATGGATAAGTATCCTGTAAGTCCCAAACTTTCTGAAAGGCAACAGAATTCCAGCAGACACAAAGTCAGTAAGTAAATGGAGAGTGCTGTCAGCCCTTCCTTCATTTAACCTAAACCAGAAAACTGATAAGGGCAGACATGAGGTCACATTTTGCCTTTTAAGGTAAATAATCCATGTCAACTTCCCAAGGCTTTCCATCTCAACAGCAATAAACGTGGTCTGTATATAGGGCTGGATCCATCATACCTTATTCCTGTGAGAACCCCCACTGCGCACAGTGGGACTCGGTCTGTGCGTGCGTTGCGGGGAGGGGGGATGAGTGGTGTGTAAAGTGCGTTACGTCTGCGTAACTTTTGAAGATTTTAGGTTAGTCAAATACATATACTCTGGTGGTAGTGGAAACAGAGATCACTCATCACCATATCCAAGGAATTAGAAATGTATATTCATGTCCCCTTGTTACCCAATATGGGATGTCCATCATTCTGTATTAATGACAGAGCTTTATTCTACTCATTTCATTTTTCTTTGTTTTACCCAGCTGAATAGCTCAGTGCTGCCATGGGGTCCTGTATCGTATGGCAGACTTTGCCTTTTGAACTGTCTACATCACAGTTTTCTGCAGCTCCCTATCTCCACCGTCATTCCTTTTCTTTACTCTAAAAGTTTCCAGGGAGGAGGAGAAGAAAGAAAGAAAAGATTTTTTTTTTTTTTTAAAGGCAGGAGGGGGAGAGACTGTGGAAAAATAAAAGTTGAAAAGAAAACCAGAATGAATGCTTCACTTGTTGGCTTTTAGCACAATTACCATACCTTAGGAAATATGCAGGGAATAGTTAATTATGACTAAATGAGCTCCTTTTAGAGTTCATGGCAGGCCCCAGCATCCAACTGTCAGTGTTGTGAAAGATATTGAATTGGAAGGCTGGTCTCCCTGTCAGCCGGTAGGATGGTCTGCTGGAGTAAAATAGACAGTGAAAAGATAGCTGGGTTAGAGTAGCCTCAGCAAGGGAAACACGTATAGCATTTGCATACTTCTCCTGCAAAGGGGGTTTAATCCGAAGAAAGGAGGAGATTTTGGTATTGTCAGCCAAGGCTTTGTTCAGGGTGAAGAGCAGAAGGAAATCTGATGAAGGGGCCTTTCTGAAGCCCTCGCTTACAAACTGGAGGTTGTTCTAGTAAAGTTATGTACTTTGGGATTGTTTATACACTATTGTCTGTTTGAAGATCTTCTAAACCGAAAGACTCAAAGTATTCCTCTTTGCTAACACAAAAGCAGGGAATTTGTGCAGTAAAAATGACTTACACTGCAAAACTGAACGAGTTCTTTTCATTATCTGTGCAAAATACCCTGAAGTTCCTTTTTTGGTGTAGACAAAGTTCCCTGATACTTCTCGGCCGAACTCATATATCACAAAATATTTTCAGACTAGGAGAAAAACAGGAGAATTATGTTCTCAGAGTTGAGAGAGCAGAAAAATCAGATACCCTTCAGGCTTAAGGCAGCCAAATTCTTGCTGCCTCCTCCAAAACAGTTCTTTGTTAAGCAAATAGACAGTTTCCTGCCAACTCAAAACAGTGTTTTAAAATTTAGTTGGGATAAAGGATTGTGCCTTTACTAAGATCTCTTCTGCGCTTTTGTAATTTTTTTTCCTCACCTGAGAGATGAGCCAGAAGCTCCAAACTAACCTCTTTTGTAGATAATCTGTAGCAGACCCAGTCCATTCCTAGAACTTTTCCAGATAAAATAAGTGATTTGTGTTTCAAAAACAAAACCTATTTAAAAGTGTTGGCAAGCAAATGACTCCTCCTTGGAATGACTATCCACTTACAGTGTATACTACCACCTTCCAAGGTTTTCACATGGGAGAAAGTGCATCATCTCAGGGATATAATTAATATTTAGGGATCAGATAGGCCATATAACAGTATAGCACCTGAAATAGATGGCTTTTGCTTTTTGTTGCTGTAATTTTTGTGTGATTGCCTTAGTCTTAATGATTTTAGATAATACTTAATTATTTATGTGGATCACTGTAGAGATCACATTACTTGTGAAAATGGTTTGTATAATATTATAAAATTTGTTCTATAAATATCTGTATGCATTTAGTTAGCTCATTTTCTCATCAGCTTTGTAACTAATAGTCATTGTAAAGCAATGTATGTTTCCCCGTCATGCTTTGTGGATTGTAAGGGACAGCAAAGTCCTTGCTTGAATATAGCTTGAATATAGCTTGAATTTTATATAATAAAAATGAGTACTATCTTTAAGGCTTGGTCAAATTCTGGGAACGAACATGAAGCAATTTCTAAGATACCGAAGAATATGAGGTTGGATATATCTGTATGGATATATTTGTGTTCACTCTGCAGTTGTTTAGTAGTTATAATTAAGGAAGAAAATTACAATCCTTTTAATATTAATAGATGACTACACATACGGTGAAATTTGGCTCTCAGTTGTACACGCTGTGACTTGTTTGGGGGGGGTTTTTTGCCTCGATGCTTCCTTATGCTCACTCAGAGACGGACATGGGTGTTTCAGCTTAGTTTTTGTTCAGCCATGATAAATGTGAATCATTAAATACTTAATCATCTATTAGCCTTGTTTGCTCCCACATGGTTGTCGTAAAACCTCACAGAAACACCAGACAGAAGCAAGTCTGCGAGGGATGGGCTATAGGGCACCAGGGCACCTCCAGTCTTCAGAGTGTTGATGCAACTTAAAAATCAAGTGCCAGAAAGGAGAGGTGGTTGATGGAAAATGTGCTGTATCCAGTTGCTTGCTGAGCATTATCTGCCATCTGGACTCAAGAAAAGCCTGAATGAATTTCAGCATCTCCCTTTCTCTTCCACCCTAGAGAAAACTGGAAGGGGAGATCAAATTTTGGCCAAAATGGGAGCTGCATTGGGGCATCAGCTGGCACTCAATGTGCAGTTCACACCTTCTTTTATTAGTTTAATTTATGCCTTAAAGTGTTTACATTTTTCCAACTGATGTCAGTAGTAGAAAATAAGGTACGGTGTGTTACGAGGGTTATTTACCAAATGGTATTTACTGCTGGGAAGCAAAGCAGTGCTATCTGTAGTTTTTGGCTGCCGACAGAGACAAATAGACAGCTTGACTCCAACCTGGGTATAATGCACTATGCCATTTCATAACAGTTACTTTTATATTAACTCATAAGTTTTTATTGCTTCATAAGAAAATGATAACATCCTCCTATGGTTCTTACCTCCTCAAGGAAATAAACTTATGTGACTTTCTCACATGCTGGCCATCTTTGTGCAGCCTTCACTAGTTATAAAGAACTCATAGTCCAAAACACAGTGTTGGGAAAACAAGGAAAGGACCATGGCAGTAATAAACATGTCATTTAAACCTTACAGGAAAATGAATGTGGTTTATTCAAACATCCCTTCTAAAGAATAGCTAATGATAATATTTTAGTAAGACAAAGAGGGAGATCTTCTAATGCTCCCATTCCTGGGCTCTGTTCCCACTGAAGGCAGCAGGAGCTGCACGTACAGATCCAGAGGTCTCACGTCTCGAATAGCATCTAATATGGAGTTGAACAGTTTTTAAAAATAGGAACCAGGCTCACTCCAACACTTACAGTCTGCATGCAGTGAGGTAATGTTTTCACTTTTCATCTCTTCCTTTTTGTTTCGCGGTAACGGTGCAATCTCCAATTAGAAATTACCCTTTGTTAGCAGCAGTCGACGACGCCTCGTCCCGGTTTGCGTTTTTCCTGTGAGAAGCGTGTCAGAATTTGGGGGAACTAAATATACTCCTTTGTTGGCGAGCTTGTCAAGCACCGCGCTGTGTTCGCTTTCCCACCAGGAAGGTCAGGCCGCTGGGGGGCCGCTCTATTTTCTGAAATGATCCCTACTGTCTGTCCATGCTGTCTGACAGATTGAAACAGTTGTCTGTGTCACTGCTTTCAATGCTTTTTAAATGCCTCACTTTCCATGAAAGACGTAAAATATGTAGGCGATGGGGGGAAAAAAAGAATGCAAAAGGGACTATACTTTTTCCTGTGTAAAGAAGTGTTGGGTTTTCTTTTCTAAAGTAAACTTAATTTTGTTTAAAATATGTTTATAAGCTGACTTAGGAAAAAAAAAAAGAGTTGATCTGGAAGAACGGGTAAGTCACAGCTTACATATTCTATTTCTGAAACCTCATTTTAAAATGAGGGTAGTAAAATTATTAAACACACACTCATTCAGTAGCTGAAGTGAAATAGTAAGTTTTCTTTGTTCACTTGTATTTCATTTTAATATATTTTGATCTGAGGTATGTATAAAGCCTAAAGAAATTGGTACTGTGCTGAGCCTTCAATACTCTCCAGATAATTGAACTAATTAAATCTTTACCAACATTAACACAACTCCAGCATTCCTTGGACAGTGGTTAATTATTGCATGAACATGGCAAGCTTAAACTAAACAGATGAAAATAGAGTCCTGTGGAATGGGTTTTGAGTTTATTCTTTATTCATCTTTTGATAAGGTTTAATTAAAACTGCCTCTCTCCATTGTGGTGAGAATGAATGTGCTTGTTTTCTTAGTGAAAGCCAAATTATTCACTTCAGCCATGGTTCAATAATCAAAGCCTTTGCAAAGTTTTGGGTTATATTGTAGCTGTGGAGATATAATTGCTGCAATTCTCTATGAAGGCTTTATCTTTTTATTACATTTTCTTTTATTTTTTTAAATTTATTTAGAAAGAAAATTAGAGCATCCATTTTCTGATTCACTACTTTAATGTGCTTTAAGCAGGGCATTTTTGTAAACAGGGAGTGAGCTGTTGAAAATAAAATTTAAAATAAAAGATTTTTTTTATAACTGGAATGCAAAAATTCTTTTAAAAACAAATCTAAATTCCGGTCTTTTAGGGTAATACACAAAGTAAAATTAAAGCATATGTCAAAAGCTATCCTTATCAAGTGTTGAATATTAATAAAGGAACAGTCATTTCTTTTTATGACAGTAACAGCAGGGCAGTTATGGTGACTCACCATGCTTGTACAGTGGCTAATTACTCACTGGGCAAAAATTGTTGAAAGAAGCAGTGCTGGCTCATAATGTTAGAAGATGCAACTTTGTAAAGTTGCTAGAGGTGCCTAACCATGTGTATGAAGTGCAAACTGCAGCACCAGTGATACAATGGAGAAAACAAATCCTTGGAAATCCTGTGAAATTTTGAGCAAGAGCAATGGGGTACAACTGAAGGAAAATGAGAAGAACTTGTGACCAGGTATGCATGCATGGTATCACGTGTGTTGCCATGGACTTGCCTTTCCACTTAGAAAGCTGTAAGCTGTAGAATTCAGCTTCAACTTTTAAGTATAAGCTCCTCTTGCAAATCCATGTATATTCATTGAGAAATGACACAGCAGGTAGGAAATTACCACTCTCCTTTCATACAGTTTTGCAGGTGACTTAGATGGGCCACCAAAAGGTCATCAAAAGAGTTGCACAATTTTATTTGTATTCTGGTTGCTCGTTCTGGCGTATTTTGGAATGACGTCCTGGCAGAACCTTGGTTTCTTGTCAGACTTCTGCTTTCCCATTTATGAAATATTAATTTCACTTTCTGTGATTTATCATAAGCAACTATGACGTTGTTCTGTCTTGGGCTTGTGTTGTGATGAGGGGATTCCAGTCTGTCACACTGGTTTTGATTTAAGGGAGGAAAAAGTGTTTGCTTCAGGTTTTTTTTTATTTCATGAGTTGTTTCTCTTACAGTGAATTTCACTGGCTAATAAAAAATTTAAGACTATGAGTCAAATCCTGTGCCAAAGGAGAAAATGATCTGAGCGTGGAGTCCCTTGAACCATGGAGTTGGACTTAACTGGTAGCTCTTCATCCTTTTGAGTGATAGTCAGTAGCATGCTTGGTGCATGTCAAGTGAATCCAGAGCTATTTGGAGTCACCAGCCAAAGGATCATCTGCTGGGAAGTTGTAGTCAGATCTACAGAAATGCATTACCCATGCCCTTTGTCATGAAGTGATAGCATTTGTGTCCCAGCTGACCTCTGTAAAGATTCTGTAAGTGCAGCCATTTATTTAGGTTTTACACTGAAATCAATATCTGCTCTATTCTGTTTCTTGAGGTATGGTAATGTACCTCGGTCTGGAAGAGGGGGAACCCTATGTGTTAGCCTTGCCTTGAGTGCATGCATATGGTCAGTCCTGTTCTAATGGTGAAAGTTGTATTCTACTTTCTTGCCGACAGAGTAGCAAAGTCATCAGAAATCCCTCCAAAATATGTGAAATTAGGTCATCTCTGAGACTAGACATCCCCTTTCAGTTTTTTCCTAAGTAGACCTTTCCGATTTTGTGAAATTTGTTTTACTTGGCATAAAGAAAATAGATATGGCAGAACTGTTATTTTATCTGAGTTCCTTTCTGCTACGTTTTGTCTTTCAAAGCATTGGAAGTCTGTTATTCTAGGAAATAGATTTCTTAATTATTTTAAGGGCTTTAATGTATTTTTGCATGAATTTCACTCTGTTAGAGGTTCTGTATGTTTATTGCACATAGAGATTTTCCAGCATTTACTACAAGTAGGCTGTGGTTCCACAGTCATTGAGATGGGGTCTGTGCACTCCTGCTTTCCCAGCAGCACAAATTTGATCTGGATCAAGAATAGACACCTGATCTCATTTATGGAGAGTACAGTGGCTCCATGGTGGTTACTGGGGAATCACCATAAAGCCTGCTGGTTCAAGGTTAACCCATCAGATTTGAAACAGCAGAGTTAGATTGTACTGGGTCAGCACGATTTTCACTCGGTCGTAGGAGCTTTAAAGCTGGATTTGTAGCCTTGTCACACATACTTCTGTCAATCAGATTTTCCTGAACTCTTAACTGAAAAATTATCTTCTAATACTTGGTTATATTAAAATAATTTTGCTGGGTAATTTATTTTTAAATGGTGATAATAATCTTGCATCTGATAGGAAAAACCTGATGTCCTGGAAATAAGAAAGGGTTTCTGGCTGGGGATGCGGAAAAAACAGCTTGCTCAAGAGATCGTAATCTAATCTGAGTGGATTGAAAGATTTGAAAATGTCTTCTTTAAATGTGAAGAGATTGTTGCATGTTAATTATTTATTAATTCATGTGGGTTAATACCCATTAGCATTTTTGAATATGGGCTATACCGCACTCTGACAGCTTTGCATATCATCCCTACAGATGTCTTAATTTAGTGAGATTCTTAAGCACTTGGCTAATACCAGGCATACACCAAAATGTGTGTAGATATGCTTATTAAGGAGCTTCCCAGCCCTCCCCCAGTAGCCATTAGGTAAAGTGTGCCTTCTGAGGTGCAAGAGGACAGACTGGGCTATCATGACTTTTGACTGCATTAATTCATTTTGACATAATGTGATTTTTTTCTTTTTCCAAATGATGAGAGTCCTTCATGTTTCTTAAAATTGCTACATAAGCAAGAATAATTCTGCTTGCTTCCTTGCTTTTTTATTTCGCATAAAATCTACAGAAGTGCAAAAAGGTGATTTTCCTAAAAGCAGGACATGTATAATTTACAGGGCTACCACAAAGAAATCCTAATGACTTACACATACATGACTATATTAACTTGCCTCCAGCTACAACATTTACATGGTAATAAGTTGTCATCTTTATGCTGTCAACTACTACTTGATCCAATTCAATCTCATGTTTTCTTTTCTTTGTAGTTACTATGTCATGGTGATCAGTCCTTCTACTTGCTGTCAATTTTGTTATTCGTTCTTCTTAGGAAGTTCTTCATGATCCGCGGAATGTGGCTGGTCACTTGCCTGAAGTGGAGAATAAGGTTTTGACATCGCGGTATCTAAAAATTTGCCACATTTTTGCCTCTGGAACTGTTGGGTTTTCTTTAGGAATGTGTTCTCTGTATGATGGAAGAGCAATCTCATTATTTTACATTTATCTTAAGATGTGGCTCCCCTAGCTCAGAACAAGGCTAAGTTCAGTTATGCTAAGTACCATGCAATCATATATTAAATAATATTCTTTCATGCAAAGATCTCAGGCCATGTGTTCAGCTTTGCAGACTGCTACCCCCCTCTGCATAAAATCTGCTTTTATTCAGGTAATTGGCTGGCCTTTCCATTCGGGATTCATTCTTGCCTGTTCAATGATACTTAAATGCTCCAATCATATTAATTTGTAGATGGGAGTCTTGAGTAATTATTGAATTGCTATCTCTTATAAGAAATTCTAGGTGCCTTATGCAGACAGATAGGAATATAGCATGTAGATAAAAAGAATATTGCTTTAGGAGAAATGTTAATTAATGCACAATTGCAGACAACCCCATGAATGCATATTATTAATAGAATTCACATCATTATGAAGCACTAAAAACTGAGACAGAAGTAAATAACTAGCATTAATTGAACTTTCTTAGCTCTAATTATTTGAACAGTGCGACACAAATATAACCAAATGAAGCACTTTTTTGGGCTAGAAAATGTTGCTTCTAGGTCCCCAATGTAAAGACTTTACTCACTTCCTCATCTCCTTCAATGAAAGCAGTCAAGGTCCAGGCCTCTACACTGATGCAAAGAACTGCTGTGATGAGCAGGAGAGGTGGCCGAGGGGAAGAATTCGGTCCATTTCTTGAGAACACTGTTAGAAATGTCTTTGTATCCATAGACGACAAGGTAGCCCAGACTGTTTTAACTGCTGTGTTAAACAGACTGTATTCACTGTTGTAACTGTATTGGACTTGATCCTCTGAACCAGGAAAGAGTGAGTGAGGCCATTTTAGAAAGGTTCAAGAACTATAAGCCAGTAACAAAGTAAGATGTGTACAAAGCTGGAGTAAAAACAGAATACACAAGCATACCTCTGATTAACTCATTTCAAAGAGTCACAATTAGAAAGATATATACTCCATTGCCTCTAGTCTTTATTATTGCAGATATTCCAGTCTTTACCTCTGAGTATATCTGATGGGCAACTGACTAGTAAGATAATCCTAAAAAGCTTTCAAATTCAGGATGCTTCAGGTAAGTTTGGGGGTTTTCCCCCAGAAAATAGCCAGAATGCTTGGTACTCAGACTGAGGAGTAGCCTTGCCAGTTATGCACAGAGCATTGTTGGAAAAGGAAAAGAAAAAAAACCAACAACAAAAAAAACCCAAGTAAAAGAAAGATCCCAGTCAAGTGAAGATGCATCCATTCATGGAAAAGCTGGGTAGTTCAAAATGAGCTGGCCTGTGGGAACTAACATGATACCATGCAGCTATCTCTGATTACCATCACCCATCACAAAGGGGCACAATCTAGTACAGATAAGCAAATATAATGAAAGAAAAAGGCATAGAAAGGAAAATGACCTTGTGATAAACTTGGATGCAGAGTAGGCCTTACCAAAGGAACAGGGCAAAACAGCCTCTCAAAATCAGAAGCAGAGAAGACATATATCTGACATACTGTGGAGGGTGCTTGACAGAGGACTTCTTAAAAGACAAAGTTGCATATTTTACTGTCACAGGAAACTTACTGTACAGGTTTGCATGATTTGGCATTAAAAGGGTTCAAAAGATGGTTTCTCTGAGTATAGATAAACTATGTTCTTGAACACATCTTGAAACCTTTCACTAATTTTTCACTGGTCCTCAAGCCAAGAACTGACACCCTCTATCCCCCACCAAATCTGCAGGTATCATTTTCTTAATGAAAAGAATCCAGAAGTGGGAGTTAAACCTTTCCATGTTCCTTTGGGTTTTATACAATCTTTCATCATCCCAAGGAAATCGAGTACACTAAGTGAAGAATCAAATCTCAAAGCACTGCACAAGTAAATGAAATCTCTTTTGCACACTAGGGACCTTTTCATCATAGTTTTGCATTTCAGGGGATTTCACAACCTTTACTTGAGGGAAACAAATATTCAAATCCCAGTTAGACCAGAATAGAGGAAATATGCCAGGTTCAATTACCACTGGAGTTATCAGCCTGTGAGATTTTTTCCATTTGTATCTTCACCATCTTTTTCATGAAGTTCTCCATAAGCTGTACCTAGCATGTGGGAGAACAGAAAGGGAATGACCACTTTGAAACCAATCAGAAGAAGGGATCTGCTAGAAGTCTCAGAAAGTGCTACAGTCCTGAGCAGCATGTTTCAGGTGAAGTCTAACACTGACGGTTTTTAAAATTTTCATTCCTATGAATTTTCTGGATGTGAAAATCCACCTGCATGTACAGATATATGTAGTCAATCTCTTCTGAAGATAGTGAATTTGCAAGAACCATTTCTCTATTTTTTATTATTATTTTGGATTAGGTGAAATATATGAAAAGCATAGTTTACTACTTGGTGTGAATGTCATTCACAGTCAAAGAATAAGAGGAGACAATTTATTATCCATTAAAAACAAAATCAAATGAGCAGAAAAGACTTTTGAGATATTTTATATGTATAGAAATGCCACAACAGAAGTGGTGACATCCCTGGATATGTAACATCTATGGATGATGAAGATGATGGCCAAAGAACAAATTAGGCAGTATAGACTGTATTTTCTGTGGTTCCTCTGTTGTTTGTAGCTAGTGCAATGTAACAGTATTTCACTCACTGTGGCCAGACTACAGATTTTCTGGCTATTTGCAGCTCTGTGTAATCTGCTGACTGCATGTGGTATGTGGATAGCTTTGACGTTTTCAAATAAGTAGCATTCTAGATTCTGTGTAGCTTCGGGGGCTTCTGACATATTTTATCAATTTCTTTGTCCTTGGAGACTGATAGATGGGAATGTGATTAGCTCCTGTGTTTATTAGCTCTCATGCTAAACCTGCCCCCAGCCTCTAACATTTTTGGAATACCCTGTCTACAAGATGTTGCAGCCAACTGTAGTGTATTGTGTCCTTGTTTCTGAGATACTGCTAAGTACTGTAGTATTGGCTACCCTGTTTCCTTTCCTCCTCTTTGCTATCTACTGTGGCTTCCTCTGGTAGGTGAGGTGGACTTTTTCTTGGTCTCGAGCTCTGTCTCTGTACACAAAGAGAAATGCATTGGGAGAGAGAGTCCCTTGGGAGGCAGTCCTGAGGGGCAAAGGGGTCCAGGAAGGCTGGGCACTCTTCAAGAGGGAGGTCTTAAAAGCACAGGCGCAGGCTGTCCCCGTGTGCCGTAAGATGAACTGGCGGGGAAGACGACCGGCCTGGCTGAACAGGGAGCTTTTGCTGAGGCTCAGGAAAAAAAGGAGAGTCTACCACACTTGGAAGAAGGAGCAGGCTACTCAAGAAGAGTACAGGGAGCTCGTTAGGTCATGCAGAGAGGAAATCAGGAAGGCAAAAGCCCAGCTAGAGCTCAATCTGGCCACTGCTGTACGAGGTAATAAAAAATGTTTTTTCAAATACATTAACAGCAAAAAGAGAGCCAGGGAGAATCTCCCTCCTCTGGTGGATGCGGGGGGGAACATTGTCACCAAGGATGAGGAAAAGGCTGAGGTACTTAATGCCTTCTTTGCCTCAGTCTTTAATAGTCAGACCAGTTATCCCCAGGGTATTCAGCCCCCTGAGGTGGAAGACAGGGACCG
>WAAD01024414.1:67027-140875 GCA_013389945.1 Fregata magnificens
TGAGGAGCGGCTGAGGGAACTGGGGCTGTTTAGCTTGGAGAAGAGGAGGCTGAGGGGAGACCTTATCGCTCTCTACAACTACCTGAAAGGAGGTTGTAGTGAAGCGGGTGTTGGACTCTTCTCCCAAGAAACTAGTGATAGGACGAGAGGAAATGGCCTCAAGTTGTGTCAGGGGAGGTTTAGATTGGACATCAGGAAGAATTTCTTTACCGGAAGAGTGGTTAGGCATTGGAACAGGCTCCCCAGAGAGGTGACGGGCTCACCATCCCTGGAGGTGTTCAAAAAAGGTGTAGATGTGGCACTCCGGGGCCTAGTTTAGGAGTCATGGTGGTGTTAGTTGATGGTTGGACTTGATGATCTTAGAGGTCTTTTCCAACCTTAATGATTCTATGATTCTATGAAAAAGTTGACAGTTGCTGAAAATTGCAAAGAATGTTTCTACTCAATTTTTTTTTCGCCTTTGCTGCATATAATGGGAGTCAGATTTTATACTAAAATAATACAAGGGTTGAACTAAATCACTGATATTGCCTGCTTTAAAGAGGTAAAAAAAGTCATCTCAGTAAATCAGCTGTGCAGCACAGTGAGAGGGTAGACCCAGTCTCCATTTGTGTTAAGAAATGCGAGTTCTGATTCTTCTCACACTTACTGCAGGACAGGGAGGAAAAGGTCTACTGAAGTCAGTGAAGTTGCACCAGTTTAAAAATAACATGAGGTGAGAAAAGAATCAAGCCCCAGGGTGTTTCAAAGCTATGTGCTGAATCACTGAATCGTAGAAAATAGGGCAGGAAGAGCCTGGAGAGGTCATCTAGTCTATCCTGCCTTCCCCAAGGCAGGATCAGCTGTATCTGTGTCATTCTGACAGATGTTTGACTAACCTGTTTTTAAAAACATCCAATAATAGTGATTCCACCACCTCCCCCGGGCAACCTGTTCCAGAGTTTCACTATCCTTACTGTTAGACATCAAGAAAGTCTTTCCAAGCTTGGCTGCTCCTGCTGCAGTTTGAGGCCATAGTTACTTCACCTGTTTACCAGACATGGAGAACAGTTGGGTTTGTGAAAGCCATTTTAAATATATAAACACTTCAGGCCTCTGTAGATTATAAAGCAACATTTTTTTTTCAGTCTTGGTAAAGTATTTTAGCTTTTTGAACTCTGTAGGACAGAGGTGGAGGACAAGAGGGTTTGTTTGGGATTTAGGAGAGGAAGAGAGACTGAGAATTGAACTTAAAAATGAAGAGGCAAATTTCCACCCAGCAGTGAGATGGGTGCCTTTCTTTGGGCAAGTGAGTGGATGGATGCTCTTCCAGCAGAAGAAATAGTTTAACAATATAGGCCTATAGTAAAGTTACCATTTTCAAGGGTGTTGATATCAGGAGAGAATTTGACCTTAGGGCTTTTAGCAAACAACTTGAATAGGGTAAACTGGTCTGTAGGATTATATTCAGCACTGCTCTAAATCCCTCTGTGATGGCTGTCCTCCAGATCAAGGCCATTATTTTGTATTATTAAGTGACAGTGATTCTCCACGAAGAGTTACAGGCATATGAGGTTCAACTCACATTGTAACATACCCGCTCTGAAATAGGTTCACATCTGACACTATTTGGCTTATTGCAAGAATAATTCATGGGAGTAAGTGTCCTTGGTGGTACATAGTGATGGTTCTTTTCAAATACAGGAGAAAAATATTATTTGAGACAAATGTTTGATTGTGCAAAAATGAAGTTTTTAAAAGGTAGGTAAGGGCTTTATTTCTATTACCAAATTACCCTGATTTATCATCAGGCCTCAGGTTAGGGATTGTTACCCGGCCATCAAAAAAGTGTACAGGGTAAAGCTTGCCTAGTAAAACTGGTAGCAGTCTGTAGTGACCCCCTTTGCATTACCATAAGTTCAGGTATGTTTGGATCTATCTTCAGGCTTTTCAGCATGGTTCAGGAAAATAGGTAGTCTAGTGATACTACTAAGCTAAAAACTTGCTGGAAATGGGTCAGAGTAACAGCTGTGTTGTGGAGTAGATTGGCCCTGATTCTCAAGCTAAAATACACCAGCTTAGCCCTGTGCCTTTATATAATCCTCCCTCCTACTAATTAATGCAACGAAAATATCATCCAGAAAATTTAGCAGTTTAAATCTGTCACTTGCATTTACTCTCTGCGTAATGTAAAATGATGTCATTTTTTTAAAAGGAATAGTAAACCTTTTGAATGTCAAACGGATTGTACCACCAAGATACATCAGTGAAGGCTGCACAGATCGCTTTGTTGTCCGGTCTAATGTAAGCTAGCATTCAAAGGACAATATTAACCACTAGGTTTTCTTCATTTTTATTAAAAAACTATATCAAGAGCACATTTTTTACAAACTGCACATCATTATAATGAAAAGAAGCTTACAGCTTGGAAGAGGTTTTGTAATTCTCGGCTGTTATGTCCATTTTGCTCCATGCGCTTTTTTCTTCTTGTTGACCCTAGCGTACAAATCTGTAATGAAAAAAATTGATTGACTCTTAGAGTAGGGGATTGCAATGTTGTGATTTCACGCTCAGTTGTTGGCTAACAAGGCTCCGTAGTTTTTATTTAGTGAGGCCCAGTTGCAAAAAAAAAAAAAAAATGAAGAATTGTGTTAGTCCCAGCTGCCAAGGTTACAGAGCAAGCGGCTTAGAGGGCTCTGGGGTTCCAGGCGAGAGAGGGATTGTCCCTGCCCAGCAGGTAAGGGATAGAGCTAGACAGAAGCTGTTGTGCGCAAGATGCTGACTGACCCCAGCAATTCATAAATCCAAAAAATTACAACATTCTCTGCTTATCAGTAAATGGAGCAGACACTCAGCTGTGTAATTAACCCTTTGAATGTTATGGCCATGGTGCAGCCGGCTCATTTAAAGGATGCATACCCTTTTCTGAATGCCTCCCTCATAACATCCTGGGGATATCTTGAGTACTCAAGGTACTCACACACTACTGGCATCCTGTTATATGTAAATACTTGAAGTATTTCGTATATCTGTTCTAAGGATTGCTTTTTCCTTGTTCTTACATTTCATGCTTAATTGTTTATAATATATCTTTCTATGTGTCGCCTAAAACATACTAAATTCTCTGAGCTGGTTCAGCTGCTTCCGGTAGAGATCATGGAATGTATGAAAGGAAAGTAGCCCAGATGCCCAGCCCTTACACGGCTCAGTTTCAGGCCGATCTCTGATTTTAACTGATGGAAACCTGCCCTAAAAAGTCAGCTGTCAAAGTTGCCCAGCAATTCTGAGTTTTCATTTTATCTACTCATAGGCTTTGTGTGAGGCATCAAGTTGTAAGTTGAAGATAGTTTTATATACTTAACCTATTTATGTTATATTGTTTTATTAGTGTTCTGGTTTAATAATTTGCTTTTTAATAAAGCCCTGTGTGACTAATCCTCAAATTGTAAATACAAATTTGGAAGGCCATCAAACTCTGCCTCTGCATACCACCACAAAAATCATTGCAGCTTTAAAACACAGTAGGAAAACAGCAGACAGCTACTGTAATGATGCCAAGGCAAGATGGAATAAGCAGACCCATACAAAATGGTTCAAAATTTTCCTTTTTTTTTTTTTTTAATGGAGCTGTCTTCTGACTTCAGCCTCTTTTTTTTTTCTAATCCCTGTAATGCAACAGCCTTATCAAGGTATGCCACTTACTGTCTGTCGTCAGGCAAATTTGTATATAATGAGTGCATTTTTCCCCGACCCAAGTTCATCCCTAAAAAGAATTCCACAGAATTCTTCAAAAGACGCTCGCAAGGTTTTTTTGTGCATGATCCTTCAGCCTAAGCAACAGCTAAACTGTTAACTACGGAGCCAGTGGGAATACAGGAAAGCATGGATTTGCTCCCTCCGTCCATCATTGCTGCATGGAAGGAAATCCGCAGGCACCTGGGCTATGTGCCCAAAGATAGTTTTAAGTGAAAAAGCTCCTCTTGGTGTTTGCTTTGCCCCGGCTCCCCGGGAGGAGTTACTGTCCTCTGATTCTGCATTCCCTGTGTGTCTCCTGTGTGTAGCTGTATATTACTAATCATGGCAAACCAAGAATATCCATTAACTTAAGCCAATATTCATACGCATACATTGTCTTCTTTTGTGGACTTTGTGAGGTTTGGTAATCTTGGCTAAATTTAGTGGCCAATATAACTGGTGTTCTCTCTTTCAGACTTAAGATTAATGTCTTTATTTTTAATACACCTTTACTGTATTTTCTCCCACAACTGCTGACACTCACTCTGCCTTTATTTTCCAGATGTCATTTGGTGTTACCCAGATGCTATTTTCTTACAATTCCACTCTATCAAGATGCTGCTTTCTCGTGCTATTTGGGTCCAGTTCTGACACTTGAAAATGTACGTTTAGTGCAGCACGCTTCCCCCACCTCCCCAGGGTATCTGATCTATCATGTGTACTTACTTGCTTGTATTTCATTATCACCTACTATTCACATTGGCATTTATAAATCATGTGTGAAACTCATTTGCAAATCTGCAGGCCTTTTTCTTCTGCAATATCCTATACTGTAGTTAATATCCTTTAACATAAACTAAGCTATTGCACTGCTTAATATCACAGTTATAGGAGATTTCCAGGGTGTGATTTTTTTTCTTTTGAAGACCTGCAAAACTGTGAATATTTTTAAGACCATTCTTAGAAATCTGGAAAAAATGGCCGTATTTTATTACAGTAAATGCTTGCCATATTCTGCTTTTGAAAGTAAGGCTACTTTTAAGAAGTATACATGCATAGCAGAAGTTCTTATGACCACAGACATTTCCATTTGTTTTATACTCATGTCACAAAGGCAGCTGAAAGAATTTTTAAAAAATACTTGCTTGGAAAGATTTGCATCATTGCTGATATTTTTCAGGTCAAGTTCAAACCTTTATGCAAAATTTTTCAAGCACTAGAATGTGTTGCTTACCCTATCAGATAAATAACTACCTAGTTAGCTGAACAGAAACATCAGGCAGTATGTTATTTCTGATCCTGTGTTGCACAGCATATTGTTTTCCTTTTAATTAAATTGTTCCGTGGTGTTCTACCCTTAAGATTGTGTCCTTGCATTTCATTATCACTTGTTATTCAAACTTGCATCTCATTTGAAACTTGCAAACTGGCAGGTTTTTTCCTATCTTTGTAATAAATTATTACTTCATTTCCCATATCATCTGTTAAGAGTGCAGCCTATTTTTAATGGTGTTTTCTCATGTGTAATGTTTCTCCAGCTCTGGATTCAGTCAACTTTGACTTCATTTCCCCCTACAAAGCTTGCTGGATCTCCATGATTTTATTACTTTTGATTTACTTTCCTTATGCAGCTTCCACCCTGATTTGCTGTTTTCCTCCTGCTGCCATAGAGCACTTCTGTTAAAAACTCCTCCTTCTGGTTCAAAATAAATGAAAAGGAAGGAAGTAATATGAGATTTATGGAGTGAAAAGTACACTGGTTTGTTTAAGAGAGGGCAAAAGTGTAGTTGGTTCCTGTCAGCAAAGAAAGAAGCTTCTAGCACATAGTAAGTTTTTATTTTATCCATTCTAAAAAGGCTAAGAAATCTGTACAGCTTGTATCAATCTGTACAGCTTGTAACCAAACTAGGTACAATGTATTCAGCTTTCTATTAAATAATAGTAATTATTATCTGCTTACAGAACGTTTAGGAAACTATCAGCCTCTGCCATTCTGCCATTAAGCTACACAGTAAATTGCTTTCGTATTTGGATTGCTTGGGTCCTTCCCCATTTGCCTGGCATGAGAGTGGAAGTTGGTCCCATTTTTTTTCTCAATCCTGCCCTCCATTCCCACCACGTGTGTTTATGGATACTTAAAATTACCCATGGAGAGATGGAGAGAACAGCTGAAACCAAGACTTTGGATAGAAGCTGCAGGAATTTCAAAAGGAGTCCCCGAGTGCTATTTCACCCTTCGAATACGGTTTCTTTGTACAAGATAAAAACTGTCTTGTATGAAACTATCCTCAATCCATCTTGCATTCTGGCTTTGCCAGTTTTTAAATCCAGCTGTGAAGTGTACATCTTGAATGCATGCCCGTGTACACATAGCTTTAAATATTGATTCTGAATTTACCATGCTGTGTTTTTACAGCCCCACTGCAGGCCCCTATGGAAAGACCACCATAGGAGCTGGCTGTGAGGGAGAGGGCTGGGGTGGGGACTGTGTATGCTGATTTACCCCTCTTTCGGCATCGCTCCTGGGGGCTTGAGCTGCCCTGAAGCCCCTGACGGAGCCTAAAGCTCTCCTCCCGTTACCCTTTCAGAGGGAAACCCACGGGGGTAACAACCAGCAGACCCACTCTCTTCTGCTAAGAGGAAAATGCATTTTACGCCTCCCGGGCCCAGCTTTGCTGAACCTGGTGGCATGAGTAGACCATGGAGGCAGGCATCTTTACAGAGAAAGCCTTTACCAACCAGCTAAGAAGTGTATGGTAGAGAGTTGTCCTTCTCCTGTTGAACTCGGAGGAGCCGTCAAATCCACAGCATAAGAGTTCATGCCAAATGTCGTCTGCCCGTATACCAAGGAGCTGTGCTGCATGGGATCAGATTTTGCAGAGCCTTGGAGGCAGATTGGGCGATAGGTAGGAGGTGAGGAGAAATAATGGGTTTGCAGCTATGTGGACCAACCAGCCATTCTTCATTTCCTACAGGATGGGAAGCGGAAGGAGGAGACTCTCTTCTCCAGAACAGTGTGGTCCTCAGCTGTACCAGTTTCTATGCATAAGCCTGGCACAAGGCAGTGAGAGCAGGCTTGTATCTTTTCTTACACATGCTCAATGCTCTTTCATTTGGCTTACAATTTAGTTATTAGATGTTCTTCTGTTAAAAAATATTTTTGAGGAGAAGTATTCTTCATTAGGTCTTTAAATGGCACAGGAAATCAAGATGAAAAGAAAGATTTAATAAATTGTCATTTTTAGGAGAGGATAAATCTTTAACCTTGATACAGAAAAAGGCACACGGTAGAAATATTTATTATAGCAGATACATGTAATTTAAAAATGACAAAGTAGATGGATAAAAGTCTGTGTAGGATCAGATTGTAAAGATTAAGTATTTAAACACACACCTCAGAACTGCCAATAAAAATGGCAGTCACATTGCTTATCGGTGTCCTTATCCGTTTAAGGAAAATGCTTGTATATAGTGTGAAAGTCTGTGAACACTTTATTTAATATTCAGCAAACATTATATGTTGGCAGTAGAAACAACATATTATAGGCTTGTGGTTTGAATTATGGTTACGGTGCAACACTAATCTTGCAGTCATTTGGCTATGGAGATAGCGCTCTCAAATGAAAAACAGCACCATTTTTTGACACGTATTATCTGACACCTTTACATTGCTGTTAACTGAAAACATAAAATACTTGCTCAGGTGTCAGGTTCACTGAAAAATGTAGACTAACATTACGGATGGTATCACAAGAGGAAATAGATGGGAATTTAGGACTCTCTCTCAGTTTCTCAAGTATTTTTTCCTGTCAGGAAGCCCCTGGAATTAAATAGTGCATTTTTCCTTCATCGCTTAATTTCTACTACTGTAACTGTGAGGAGCCTGGGCATGATGAGAATTTAACATGATCTGTCATCCGGAGCTATCTTTAACTCAGAGGCTCTTCCATATATAGGAACATTCGCCTCAACCATTCTCATCCTACTGTCCTCATAAGTGAGAGTATTTTTTGGGGTGGGAGGAGAGGAGGTATAATGGGAGAAAATATGTATAAAAAGCTTCTTTCCCAGCTTCGCCATATAAGTAAAAGAATTGACTTAAACTTTGTATGCTACTTCTAAGGCTTGATTCTGTCTCCAGCTTTCAATGTTTCATGTTCTAGAGAGTGTGGCTAATTGTGCAGGCACCTCTGCGTGGTGGTACTCTTCCAGCATCCCTGGCCGGGAAGATGCTGTGGGTGCAGTTTGGGTCTCCCACCTACACTGGAAAGCATCAGCCAGTTAGCTAAATACTGAAAGGACTGCGTTGCATCTGTGATAATGAAGGGTAATAGCTGGACATCTGAGGAGATTAAGTTACACACTAGTGGGCAATGTTTAATTACTGTTGACAGATTTTCTTTGCTGACGAACTTAGAGGCTGTCACAGATTATCAGAACAGTTTTCATTGTTTGTATAGTTCTGTAAGATGAGCATTTTTATCTACTATGGTAAATGCACATTCTTTTCATAAAGTGTTGTGTTTTACTGTAGAAAAGCGCAATTTGTAGGACATGTATTGATATTGAATCAAATCCCAGGATTAGGTATTTCCTAGTCATTATTATCAAGGAGTTAATGAGCTGCAGCTCAAAAAGCATTGAAGTTAAGGATTAACATCAAAATATATACAATTAAACATGAAATTTGATGTAAGAATACCTGTAGATAACTACAGTACAATTTTAAAATAATGTTCTAGGCTTAAGAACTACATTTCTCAAAAAGTAACTGAGTGAGCTCACCAGGCAGGTGGATTACCCAACTACTTGCATAGTCTCAGGGTCTCAGGGTTAACTGCCTCCCAAACTAGAGTTTTCAAGGCTCCTACAAACATGAAAACATCTATATTGAGGCAGACTGAAAGTCCATCGAGATGAATATTTTGTCCCTGACAGTTGCCATTGGCAAGTGGTAGGGAGGAGAGCAGAAGATGACACAAATATATAACACTGTGTTCCCAGTCTGCCTCCCAAGAAGTCTTTGGTGTGGGAACTACCAAAGATTGAATCTGGAGTTTTCTAGCAGATCACATAACCACTCCCACATCCTCTTTCAAACCAACCTGTTTCTATTTCTTGTCTTCCTCTGACCCACTTAACACTCTGGACTAAGCTTTTCCCCAGTACTTCCAATTCTGTAGGGAAGAAACGCATGTTTTTGAGAATAAAAGCATTTGTGGATAATTTTTTTCCCCCTAAAAATACTCAGTATAGTCGCATAAAATAGAACAAAACCAACAGTACTGAGCGTTCATACCTATCATCGGTATGGGGCATGTCCCTGAAAACACCTCAAATTTCATGTGAAATAGTGACATGCTTTCACCACTTTTCTGTAGGATCTGTATAATTACTGTTTTCTGATGCTTTTTGTCTGTGTTAAACAAGAGAAAAGAAGTTCCTCTGGGCACACTTTCTCCTGTACTAAAAGAAAATGAGTAAAGTTTGTAAAGCATGCCAAAACCTTTCTCACCGCAGTCCTGGCTGGTGATCCACGGCTGGGGGTGTGAAAAACAAAACAGAGGTGAAACGCACTCCAACCTGCCACTGATACATGTACAATGAAGAAAATATTTTTATTTAAAAGACAGACAGCTGAGCAGCCGTTATTTGATCCATGCTGCTTGAGGGACAATGGGGAAAAGGGTATTTTTGTGATTGCTCTTCAATGATTCCCGAGCAGCTTTGTGGCTGTGGCTCCAGCAGAAACTGGAACTGTAATAACAACACTGCAATAGGCCAGAGTTATGTTGCAAGCATTTTTGAAGTTGTACTTCACATTCACATCCAGTTTGATTGCTTCCAGACCTAAGACATTTCGTTTGTTTAAAAAAAACAAAACAAAAAAAAAAAAAAAAAAAAAACAACCCAAAAGCTTTATCTAGCTGAATAGAACTTGCACGCTGAATAGCATGTATTTAAAAATGTGAACTTGCATTCTGTGGACTTAAATTAAACAGTTCCTTTGTTTTGGAAGTATTATTCCTATTGCTGTCACAAGCATTTGTTTTGTAACAGTGCAAAAGGGACAGTGAACTGTGCTAAGAAATCCTCTTCTCTCCAGGGGCTGAGAGTAAGTACCTTTGTGTAAAACTTGTGTGCAGAGATGCATGCACGCAGCGAGAGGGGTGGACAGAGCTTTCAGATGCGTTCAGCCTTCAGATAATCTATTGCATTTATACAATTTCATCTGCCTAAAGTGTATGGGTGAAAATGGAAATGTGCTTGTGTTTGTATACTTAAGAAAAAAAGCTAATTATATGTGTATTTGATGTGTAAATATGAATTACTTGATCACATGGTATTTCAGTGCTCTCTTTGCAAAACCTACCTTTTTGTTGCCTTGCCATTTCTGAATTACAGTACCATCCCTATCCCTGTCGATAACACCTCTAGCTCTCATCCTGCCACTATCCTGACCAGGCCACGTGAACCCAAATGTATAAGAAAATGAAATAACTCCCAAATAATCTAACGCAGCAACTGTTGAGGGTGGGGTTTTTTTAAGGATGGTGACTTGAGTTCTATACATACTAGTATTTCCTATGCATACAGTTGAAAGCAAATGATGAGCCCATTTCAAAATGTGGACATTCCACTTACCAGTTGCTAGTTCTTGAGAACGTGAAGTGTTTGACCTCAAATCTGAGGTATTTCTGCATACATGGAATTGCCATTTCTGGTCCCAGACTGAATTATTTGGAAGCCATGTCTCGCACTGTCAGCCTGCAGAGCAGCTCTGTCACTGCAAGACTTTCTTTTCCTTGCTGACTCTCCCAGACATGCAGTATTTCTTACCAAAGTAGAAGAGCAGAACGGAAACCAGTGGGAAGGAGAAGATGACAATACAAAGGGAAGCAAAAAAAGAAGGGAAACATGAAGACTGTGGTTCTTCGTTATTGTTTACTAACGTTTAAGGATTTTCCCAAAAAACTTCTACAGGCATTCAAATATTATCAACATCTTTAGAAAGAATATGAAATAAAAGGTTTATCTTTTCTCCTCCTGTAACCAATACACGTAGAATTTTTGCCGTATCCACTTCTATTCATTTTGTAAAAAAATGTACGGAGCAGAAAGAACTTTTCAAATCTATTACAAAGATTAAGATTGCTGTGAAAATATTCTGCTACATGCCTAAATTATTACATATATTGTAAAGGGAAGGAAAGACTGTTTTGCAGCTAGAGATTATTTTGTTAATGGCTGTATCTCTGTTTTGAAAGCCTGAATATGTTTGTCCTGAAGATCTCAGTGGGCCTGGCCTATATGTGCACAAGTACACAATTTAGTTTTATTTATTTTGAAATGAAACAAGTGCATAAATTCCAGGCTCACGTGGAGATTCCTAATCAGCAATTCTCTCTGTAATTTTAGAAAAGAAATCATGAGAGCTTTGTGTAAGAAAACAATGTGCCAAGTAATGAAATCATTATGAGCTAATTGCGAGCTAACTACTTTAAGCTAGCTACTGTTTGCCCTACTCCTCTAATATGGGTTAATAATTATATATGAAATTATGTTACCAGAATACCATAATAATTATAACCAGGACGTTTTTAACATAGAATTATTGAAGAGTTCTCAATCTTCCAGCTCTGTAGCCTAAAATGGGAGCCTTGTACAGGGCTGTGCTCTGAATCATCGCTTTGGTCACTTGTTAAGTGGAGCTTGTAGTGGTGCGTGTTGTTAATGACAGTGTTTTGGATGTAATTATCATGCTTACGGGATGACTCTCAGGGCCTGCTGGTTTGCATGTATTGATTATCTAGTTGGCTGACTTACCCAGTGGAAAAATTGCTACGCCCCACAGAAAAAAAGGGAAATAGTCATCTGTCATGTGCCCAGTAAAGTTGCCGAAGGAATTATGGAAGCCAGGAATTCAGGTACGCAGACTCGGGGCTGTCTCTGCCTGTCACTTCTCCTCGGCTCCCGCTGTGCCGCACAAGCTGTAGGAAACTGATCTCTAGCCTGAGAATAATGCGAGAAGAAGGAACTGATGGGAGAAAAATGCGTACTGTACTATGGTTTTCCAATAGAGGATGTGGGAGAGACGATTTCAAAGTGAAGTGGATGACAGAATTTCTCATAATTCTGGTGAAAAACTTTTTTTTTTGATATGTTTGTCTTATGCCTCTGCCCTTTCCACTTTCTCTGGAACTTTTCTTTCCCAAGGAAGATCAGTCCTTAGGATGGAGTGAAATTTATAAAAAATAAAGAGCCTGAAAACCTATTCTTACATGAAAATAAGGTATCACTTGCAGATTTTTTTTTTCCCAAGACTGTGACTTAGAAGAGCACTCACAGGGCCGAAAGCCATAGGAAACTTTCCACTTTCTCTTATTTCTGCCACCAACTGTCCTTAATACTTTTCATTTATTCAGGCATCTACAAAGATAATTCGCTTGAGATTGAGAAACCATTTGTAAAACAGGTGAAGTACTATTCGATGGGTAGACTAAGATAGGGAGCGCTTGTGTGATCCTTTCTGATCCTAAGTACTTCACTTAAGGTAGCGGGTGCATTGGTGTTCCCACTTGTGGGAGAAGAGCGTTGGTACTTGGGCAGTAACGATGGCTGTAAAAAGCTGCAGAGGCAGGGGGCTGTACCCGGGTCAGCGGAGAGACCTTGGCACTGCTGGGAGTATTTGTCTGCATTTATTCTTCAGTTCAATCTTGCCAGCTCTTGCTTGTCCAGTGTAAGGGGAAGCCTTTCCCAGGAAAGCAGGAAGAAACGGTCTAGCATCAAAGCTTTCTGCTTAAAATAAAACAAAACTGGAGAAACCCAAAGACACAAAACCCCTTCATGCTGAGCTCTAGTGGCTCAGAAACCTCTCAGCACCTCAGGTGCATTTGGGCCAGTGGTTAAGAAGACAGGGCTTCGGTGTGGGAAGAGGCGAAGTGGAAGAGGATGCCTGCAAGTGAATGGAGGATGTGTGTGTCCAGGGAGGTTGGGTAACGACTGGGCGAGGGCAGGATGGTAATCTGCTGTGAAAAATAACTGCAAATGCATGTGTAAGTGAATGCCAGGCATGAAGAGTTTTGTGATGAAGAGATTAAAGGGCTTACTGTGCAAGTGGGTGTTGGTATTTATGGTATGGAGAAAGGGAGGTTTGTAATTTACTTCCGCTTAAGGTGGTAACTTTTTTTTGACAACTTTGCAGTCTTTGCCAGGGTCAGCAATTCTTAAAGTGGTCCCCATGCCCGTGGTGGATGCTCCACAGAACCGGATTAAACAGTGAAGCTTCAGAACTTTTCAGAGGAAGTTTGAAGGTCGCAGAGTCCTGTTGGTTCAGATATTTTGGAGGCTTTTGTCTAAATCATACCATTTGGATTGTTTCAGCAGCTCATACTTCACAATCGTACAGTTTGTAATCAAGATGCTTTCTCAGTGTTTTATTGTTTTATTCTTTGCACCTACATTTCATATTCTCTATTGCTGAAAGTGATTACCAGTAATTGTAAAATTGTGGAAACTATTTTGAAACAGCATAAAATTGTATATAGTGTCATCAACTTTTTAACTTTGCAGACAGATGTGGTTTGATAAAACCTTGTTGTCTGAATACCTCTACCAGCTTTCAGCTTGCACAAGGTTGCCAGAAGCACAAGACATCATTTACTGTCTACTCATCTCATTTGTTCCATATTTCAGCCAAAATAAATTCTGTGTTGCCCTACCCATTTCCTTCTTCCCTCATGCAAGATGTCAGCTCTGTATCTTTTTTTTTTTTTTTGTCAGGGAGCATAGTTTTGTTCATCTGGTTGAAGCACTCTAACAATGAGAATTACAAATACCCAGATGCTGTGGATTGTCTACAACATGACAGATATGGCATTCAATATCCTGTAACTGTCCTCTGAAACAGGCAGGTTTGGATGTGATTTGTGTCTACCCACAAATCAGAACTATGTGTTTGCTACCTATCTATCCTAATTTTAGGGTTATCTTAAGATGAGAAAGCTACCGATTTCATAAAAGTGAAGTTTCATGAGGAGATACTAATAAGCATTTTATGGGAAACTGTTGACATATGTATACAAGGACAGACATTTATGTATATTAGCATGTAGGATTCAGGAAATGTGAACATCTGGTTTCTCTTAATAGTCCCTTCTATTATTTAATTAATAAGAATTATTTTGATCTCATTCATGTCTGACCTGAAGAATTCATGAAATGTAGTTCTCTCTCAGTCAACACATCTCCACTGTGTATACATATTCAACACGTCTTTGTGAACTTAGTAAATCCATCTGTTTGAAAGGACAATGTGAAATTCTGTGTTAAACCGTGGTCTGCTACACACATGTCCATTCTCCTTTTATTTTCTTTGAACACAGAACACAGTAAAATGTATTGTACGGCGTACCAGTTTGATATCACTTTGATAGACATGATGTGACCTTATATACACACTCCAATGTACTCTAATCCATGGTCTCCCAGCTCCCACTCTGCAGGATTTCTGCGATGTTGATGGAACCCTGTGATTTCGCAGAGCAGCTGCGGTGACCCCTCGCCCTGCTCACTGCTGCTGACAGCTGCCTACCATGTGTAGAGGAAACCTCACAGACTAAAATCTCCCTCATAAAGCAAAGATCTTTAGATAAACATGCAGGTCTGATCATGCTACTACTTTAAAAATAAATAGTTTAAACCCAGAACTTTTTGTGTGGTGCTAAAAGAGCGGTAGCTAAATATTCAAGGCATTCTGCCTGGTAAAAATAATGGATATGTGACACAGTGTCTCCTTGTAAAAAAAGAAAGAAGAAAAGTTCAGTATAAACAATGAAAGGCATGCTAAGCATAAATAATCTGCATAAGAAATTAGTTAATCTGTCTGTTAAGACAGGTTTGACTCGCTAAACAAGGCTCATCAGGTTCTTCTGGTTTATGTTTAAGAGTAGTGTCATAACTACCTGAAGTCAGAAAAATGTAGCCATCCAATAATTCATGTGTCAAATGGGAAAGGCTGATTTAATCTGAATTGTAACTTTTACCCACATGGTAGATTTACTTCTGTCTGGATTTTTATTTAGGAAAAAATAAAACGGAATGGAAGCAAGAGTTTAAAATACAACTGAAGAACAAAGTTGGGCGTGATTTTTTTTTTTCCTAAACACTAAAACTTTAAATCATTATTAGGTAAAAAGAGGTTGGCATTGTACTTCTTAAGGCGTTTCATTCACATACAGTACCAAGAGTTATATCATTGCTAATGTTTTCCTGCTGACCTACCGTCATCTTTTGTCTTGCTGTCATAGTATTACATTGATGTACCTTCCCCATTTGGGTAGAGGTCATTATCCTGGTGCCCGGTTGCATTGCCTCTGCTGAGCAGGTTAACTGCTTGAGGTCTTTTATCTAGACAAATGTTTTACCAGCACTTTTGCTCCATGATGACACAAACTGTTCCTCAGAGGTCAAATCCAGATGAATTAGCAATGCTGTGATAGCATGTTCCCTGTACGTTCACACACTCATTCAGACCCATGGGAGTAAAGGTCTCAGCTTTGCCAAATGAATAAAAATAGTGATTAAAGTGTCCTTTTTTTTTTCAAGATTTGCTTCTCCCAACTTGTCTGTTGTCTTCATTTAGTACTTTTAAGTGTCACTGTAAAACTGGGTTGTCAAAAGAATACCATTTTACAATTAATTTTGACAACTGTATGGTAATCATAATGGCCAATTCTCACAAGTAAAATGTGTGCATAATGAGCACAATTCACAGTTCACACTTTTTTGATGTGTTAGCTAGTTCTATCAATATCTTCCCTTAAAATAGTAGCTTTGAGACTATTAGCCATTCCCTGGGCATTTTTTGGTAGTTTCTCTCTGTGCATGAGTGATAATCAAGAGGCCAAATAACAAGTGAGAAAATGCCCTAAAGCTTGCTCAGCTGGGCTAAGGTTTGAAAAAATCTAGGTGATACAGGTACTCCACAGGCAGATAACAACATAAAAACAAGATGTAAGAGCCTGTTAAAATGGATTTTTAGGGTACCATAGCTTTCAAGAGATAAAGTAGAAGTTCATTTTAATGTTCATTTCAACAACTTCATGTTGAGTGTAATATAGATGTGTATGTTTAACGGTAAAAAACAAAGAGGTGGGAAAAGGAAGAAAACTTTGGTGTTTGGAACTAACTTTTACACTATGAATTTTAGGTAAAAGGGTCTAACAAGTACTTATTACCCACGTTCAGGGTTTTAGTAGATTCTGTCATCCTTGTCCCAACCAGAAAAAGATGCGTACAAGAGCTAATCCTCTGCATCTCTTCATAGGAATTTGAGGGTATTCCTTGATTTGTGAAATAGTATTTGATATAACCTTGCTATACAACAGTGATGAGCACTGTAATTTGTCAGAAAAAGAAAAGTCTCTTTTCATCTCCTATTCATACAAACTTCTATTTAGGAATGTAGCTGAGCAAATATTTAGCTTTAGGGATGTGATTAAGACCTACTGAAGCAAATGAAGGTTCTGGAGGTGCCAGTGTGGGGAATAGGAATTCTTCTCTCAATCTGGACTAAATTTCCTTTAAAATTTAAAACTTTTAAGCTTAGAACAACAGAGGCAGGATCGAGGTCACTTGCCTTCCCAAAGATCTAAAGGTATCAATGTGTAGTAGGATTTCAGTATTTATTGCTTTAGCTGCAAGTATTTAATTTATGTTGAAAATACTAATACACAAATTTAACTCAGTAATTCCCGTCTCTTCCTGTCTCCCACTGGGAAAACCACACTGACTTCAAATAAGCTCTGTGTGGGTACCGGTCTCTTTGCATAGAGTCCCTTAAAGGGTCGGGGCTACAGTCTTCATATGGTAGTCAAAAAATGAAGTTCAGTTTTATCCATGTGTGTGCATAAAAGCAGAAATATATACATATCAAGGTATGTCTTGTTGCTTCATAGCTTACAATGAGCTTTGGAGCCAACACTTACTGGTCGTGGGTGATGGCTGCTGTCGTGTTAGGAATACATCTGCTGCACAGGGAATCTGAGGGAACATGCTGTTTGTATGAGCAATATTTTCAGTTTTTGTTAGTTAGGGTCGTTGGGGGTTTTGGCTTTTTTTTTTTTTTTTTTTAAAGTAGATCTTCTTTAGTACTACATACGAACAAGATTGGGAGCCAGAGTGAAAGAAAATTGTTCTTCAGTCTGAATTACGATTTAGGGCTGGCAAAGACTTAGTCCTTTGGACCGGTTTCACTCTGCAGTGGAGGGAGATTTTCAGGTGAATCGGAACTGATTCAATTAGTGCTTAAATTAATGAGTGATGCCTTTTCACTGTCTGCTGTCTCCACTGGGGATTAGACTCAGTCTGCCAGGAAGGATGCGGGGCTCATCTGAACTACTGAGGCCATAAGGACGCAGCGAGGGTATAGACAACTGGCATTTTTATTTTTCAGTTAGGGCAATTAGTTGCGTTAGCTTAATCACGTCCACGTAGCTTGGTTCTCACTAGGAAATTTTCTGCTTTGGTACTAAAAAATGATCAAAGACTGTCACTAGAATTTGATTTTTGTTTGTTGTATGAGTTCATTTAGAGTATGCCAGTGGCTGCTGCAGCCAGTGAACCTAAATAAATGTCTGTTGGATATCTATTTAGCAGCACGCTCCAATTTTTTCAGCACTGTCTCTGTGTAACCTTTTAATCTAGTTCTTGTCTTTGACTTTTCATATTTTATATATTTAACCCCTTGATGCAGATATTTTGCATTAAGTGCTTTAGAAATCGTGATTTACTGCCTCAAGGGATTAACCAGAATTCCAGTATTCTTGCTTTATCTACATTCATTTATACAGCCCATTTATTTCTAATAAATAAGTTGGCCAGATCATATTTCTCTGCAAACTCTAAGTCCTGAAAATAAATTTATGCAGTGACATAATGAAAATAGTAAAAACTGTCTTGCATATTGCTCTTATTCTTGCTTTAAATGTCAGCTTCCAAAGGCACAGTGGGTTTATATTCTGCAAGTAAGCACCACCTTTGAGATTCACGCTGCAAAGCTCTAATTTTTAGTTGACTTCTAAGAGGATTTAATCAAACTACAGGATATATGATTCAAAGCAAAAAATGTAATTAAGAAAAATCTTTTTCTGTAGGCAAAGAGCAGCTTGTTTTCATTAATTTTATGAAGAATGTTGTTTTTCTTGGCTGAAAACTTAAACTCATGGGACAAAGGAAGATTTATGGGGTGATCCGCAAAATCACACAGGTTTTGTGTTGCAATGCTGTTTTTGCAGTGACCGCTAGAGTCCCTATAGCTGAAAGTTTATCAGTGTTTCTTTTTATAAATCTCTATTTTCAGAAAGGGCTTTTATTCAGAGATTAGCTTTGAGCTAAATATATGCACACAAAGTCTCAGTGTATATGTAGTGTGGTAAGCATGTATATTTTAATGTAAACAATTTATAATACTTTAAGAGCTCTTACATTACAAGGAAAAATGAAACTGAAGTAAGGATGGCTATTTAGACCTCCCATTCATATACTGCATGCGCTTCTTTGTTGTTATGCTTTATTTATATGTATGGCAAACTCTCCAGCAGTTGCTGAAAGCCACTAGAATAGAAGATCAGAGACACAGTGTCTCTTGCCCTAATCCTTCAAGGTGTCAACACCACTTGTGAGGTGTTTGGGCTGAAGATCTGTGCGTTGTATAAAGTTTTCACTTTTGTGATAGTTAGAGTGGAGGTACGGAACCTCAGATGAGGCTGGGTTATTGGGTGGCTGTTTGGCTTATTTTGCCCTTCTGAGTTTTGACTCCTTAGATTTGAAGTTCAAATTCAGCTTTAACTGACACACGTATTTTTAAACGAAGTAATATGGTTTTTTAGTTAACTGTATAAAGCAAAATACCTTTTGTATCTTTAAAATTATCTCTTTAAGAATATCAGTAGTTCACAAACAGTAATGAAACAAATATTTTAACAGAATGCTCTTTCATTCCCCATAATGTCAGCAAGAGTGTCTACTTGTTTAATATTGTAGTAAACAGAAAAGTTCATGGTTCAGTGCTTAAGCCTCTGAGCTGTCTCCCCAACTGTTTCTGGCTGCCAGTATTTTACTTACTCAACAGGAAACTAATTTAATTAGTACAAAGAACAGGCCAGTACAGATGCCTGTATGAAATTCTTTCAGTTTTTAGAAGGCATATGCTAAAGTCCCTGCATTAGACGGAAAAACAGAGATCATAAAATTGACACAATGGAATATCTGTTATCCTGTATTATCAAAGGTTGCTGTCTCAAATTATGGTACTGTGGTCTTGCAACATCGAACCAGACAAAATATTTCAGTTGAAAGAAGTAGAAGCTGATAGTAAATTTGAGCCAGGCTTAAGTTGTATAATAGAAATCTCTTCATCCTATTTGTGACTAACTGCAAAGAGGTACCATTAGTTCTTAGAAACACTGTCTTCTCCTAAAGTCTGCTTCAAGAACTTTATTAAAGTGGCAAATTCAAACTAGTAGTTAGGAAATACAAAAACTAAGGTTTCAAATTTAATTTCCTCCACCTGTGGTTTATGCATTCATCTACAGTCTTCATTTACAGGATCATTTACTATTATTTCTTTGGGACCTCAAATCGCTTTTTTACAGGATAATGGATTGTGAACACAGATGGGTAGTTAATGTTTCTTTTCATCTTAATCATTCACTGTTTGATCCTATGCATTATGGCTACAGCATCCATAGCTTGCACCAGATATGGAATCATTAATTTCCATGGATGCTTTTCGTGATGCATTGTATCTTAGTTCCTTGCCAGCATTGGGAAGCCACCTTCACAGTACCTCCAGGAGCTGAGATGGCACGGAGGTGTCCATTTTACACACTAGGAGCTGAGGCACAGGTATTAAAATGGCCATTATTAAAAATAAATCAATTTTTCTTGCCTGATTTCTTAGAGCTCCTAGCATCTTTTAGTGCTTAATATGTTCAGATTGGATTTCATTTTGCATTGACCTCAGTTGGAGCAGTGAATGCTCAGTGTATCAGCAGCCCAAGCCAGGAGTCATCTTGGATTACACAGAAAACGAGAGTTGCCAAGTGAATTCCTGTTAGAAAATAAATAAAATAGACTAGTATAACTTCTCTAGCATCACGTAGGAGCTCTGATAAAACTTTTCTAGCATCGTGTAGGAGCGATGGCAGAAGCAGGATTCAAATGCAACTTTCTAGGCATTCAGCTACTGAAACTTTCTTACTTTTTCTGGTCTCCTGCTCAACTTACTTGAGACCTTCCAACTCCTGCAATAAAGGAGTCAAGGGTCTTATTTTCAATAAAACTCCTTGTCTTACAAAAGCAGCATATAGTTTGAGCAGTGAATGTGGCAAGGGTCTCATGTGGGGCAAGAAAATAATCACGTTAAAGACTACTACAGATGTAGAAGGGATTAGATGCAATATTGCACAAGCATTTTTAACTCCTTTCAAGAGTTGTAATTTCCCAAATTTTCTGAAACTGAGGAAGTGAAAGAAAAAATTTTCGGTGTATGGAATCATACTGATGCCTTCTTTCACCTTCATCAAGATGTGTTGTCAGTGGGATTCATACCTTTCAACCCACAGTGTGAGGCCAGTAGGTAGCAGTAGGAGGTGATTATCCTCTGTGTCAGGCTGACACAAGAGAAAACACAGTGCACTGTGCAAACAAGCTTACCTGCTGTTTGTTGGACAGGAGATAATATTGTGTGACCCAGGAATAATAGGTCCTACTGCTGCTGCTGAAAAGATGTGTAGCCTCCTGGCTGTATGCTGTTTGCCGTCTGCCCTCTGCCTCTCCATGTCTCCTTCTGCCCCTTTTCTTGACAGTCATGTCCCTATTCCCTAACCTGGTGCTTCAGCCTGTTTCCTCTCTCCTTGTCAAAAAGGAGTCAGCCATAGGATTACGGTCAATAGTGCCTGTCCTGATTACTGGGTGTTTGACTCAAAAGGTATTCTTAATATTGCTCTGGTGCTTAGCCCCGCCTTGTTCTCCTCCCCCCCTCAAAAAAAAAAATTGTATTTGCAAGGATGAGGAGTCCATCTCTCTCCTTATCTAAGTTAAATGTTATGAAAGTTGTTCTTTCTCTTTCAACGTGTTATCCTTCTGTCTGTTTTGTTTGCCTGCCTGTCCTGGTCAAAGATTGAATGACTGAGAACATGGTAAATCCTGGCTTTCTTGTTTAACCACTGTTAATCACTTGACATTGCTTTTAGAGCTAGTTTGCACAAGATATGTGAAAAGCAAAGAGCCTCACTTGCATGCTGGCTTAACTGCCGGGAACATTTTCCCCTCCCATCTGCTGTGTTCATTATTATTTAAAAGCAAATCAGGAGCCAGAATTGGATTAGCAGAGTGGGTGGCACCAGTGGAAAACAAGCTCTGTGTTGGCAGTCACCCTGCCAAGTTCATGTGAAATTGCCCATTTTAGCTGGCAGCTTCAGCTTAGCTTGGTGTGATGACATATGGGTCTGGAGGGTAAGAATCTATTTCCATATTATAGCAGTTTCTGCTGCGAAACCTCGTAGTTTGTAGCTGTGTGGTTGCCTGGCTTCTGCTGCAGACTGCCCTCCTGGTCTGCTCTGCAAGGCTGGGCTCCTTGGCTGTCGTCTCAGCTTTTTCCCGAGGTCCCCTCAGCAGCTCTGCCTATGTGTTGATACCCAGTTTGCCCCCAGCTACTCCGTTGGTCTCAAGCCATAAGCGTGTTGAATGTCAAGAAGCAAAATAGGGAAGCTCATACCCCGCCTCATCTGTGGGGCCCCCAGAATCAAAGGAGAGAAATCAAGCCCATGCTTTGACTTTTAAGGGTCAGTAGTTTCTCAAAACAGTGGGGATATGTATTTTATGTTTGAAAAATAAATAACGTAGCGCGTATGTTATACATCAACTCTAAACTCAATCACCTCATAAATAGGTGTTTACAAATGAAAAATTGACTTCTTTAAATTAATAAAAATCCCGTTTCAAATATTAGTGTTCTAAAATTTTCCAGGATATGATTTCAGCGTCCAGTGTTGTCTATTGTACTTCTGCATAAAGGAAGTTTTGGTACCTTGCATTGAAATCCATGTGACAGGGGTACCACCAACTTAGTCAATTCTGTAAAATAAGCTCAAAGGTATTTCAGAAACCAGACTGCCCCCAAGTCCCTCAGCTGTAATTAGTGAGTTAACAATAACATTTCTTATTTCAGAAATCTCTTTTTCATCCTCCACTTACTATATAAGGAAAATAATTAAAATAACTCTATGCAAAGCCCTTTCAAAGCACAAAGTATGTATCTCTCTGAGTTTACAGTACCGTTATTGTCGGTTATTACTTGTAGGGATAAAAACGTTCTGAGGAGGGAGAGTTACAGGCTGTTGACATGCCTTTAAACTATTTATTATAATTTCCAGAATTTCCAGTGCCTTTTTCGATCACTTCTTTTTTTTTTTCTTTTTTACTTTGGGCACACTCTGCTGCTAGACCCTTCTTTAGAAACCTTTGTTTCAGGGATAGTGAAGAGGGACAGAGAAACCTCGTTGGTGAGAGTATATGATCCACTTCTGTGCAATGTGAAAAATGGAACAGTTTATTCCTATTAATCTTTGTTATCACAGCCTGTGCGCGGTAGCAACCCCGATCTAATGTAGTTTGAGAAAGGTGGACAAAACATGATGCGTGATGCCATTAAAAAACCCCAAGCACTTGTAATGAGGAGATCAGCTGCACCTCAGAAGATGGGAGTCGGTGCGCAGGTCTGCCTCCCTGCCTGTGCCCGTACCTCTCTGCTCACACTGTGGTGGGGGGCTTCTTATGCATGACATGACTGTTGTTGTCATCTTCCTGCTGTTAGTTCAGCGATGACAGGTTGAGAGAAATGCCAGGAAACAGGCAAATATGTCCCAATCAATGATCAAAATCTAATGCTCCTGAATATGTGCGTGTTTATCACCAAGTGGCCGCAAAATCGGAGCATAATGTACCAGTAAGGCAGTTAGATAGTATCACTATTAATATATCAAACCAAAGGCCTATGTTTTGGACGGATTTCATCGTGTCATGAACTCAATTTATGAAGTCCCTGCTGGGGGTGAGAGATGTGACCAGTGCTCAGGCTCCAGGGGCAGCGTCTTTGTCACTGCCTATGCGGAGACCTGAACACATCACGTAGGCACAAAGAGGCAGCTTAATTCTTTGTTCATTCTTTATAAGTGAGCTGGTTACTCATTTCTTCATACCTAACTTATCATCCTTCATACCTAAATTATATTTTGTTTATGGATGAAATTAAAAGAAGGCTATCATTTTTTGGAAGGGTCTCATAATCTGAGATAATAGGCAGTGTTTATATTCAAAAGCTTGTATTTAAGGTAAAAATGGATAATTGTATACAGAAAGTCACACTATCTGTTTGTAGAGAGCAAGGCGATGTTCTCCTGGTGCCTCTATTTCACCTTCTTTTGATAATTAGACCCAGAGCACATCTGCTATAGAAATGCTGGGTATCGTTCTGTATTGTTATTATCTACCCATCTGTTGTTCTCTTTCTTTCAGTCCTTTCCTGTAACAGTTTTCAGCCTCATACCTTTGATATTTTTCATAGCTACACTTTACGTGACTCATAAAATGAATACGAGCTAATCAGGTGGATTGAACTTCAGTCGCCACGAACAAGTGAGGACTTATTGTAGTGCAGCGCTGTTCGGTAATGCTAGAGAAGTTTCAGTTTGAGAAAAGCCGTCGTAAATGAATTTATGTGCCCACCCAGATTTATTTTAATTAAAATCATCCATGAGTCTTGGCTGTTGCTTTGACTACTAAGTACTTACAAATAAGCTTAATAGACATGTTTGTTTTTTCCGCAGCTGTAAAAATACATATTCTGCTACATGATTGTTTTTTTATCTGATTTATTTAAATAGACTTGGGTAAAGATGCAGTTTATAGGGAAGGTTAAAGGGTCAAAATCCTATTTAATTAACTTATACCCACTTGGGAAGCAGCCAAGGTAAAAGAATGCAGTGAAAGTAAGCTTCAAATAATATGAAATCTTTGAAAAGGACTAACCACCTTTGGTGAAAGGCTTTCCTGTTCTTAACCTTGTGTCATTTAAACTATTTAAATGAGCTATGCAAAACCTTACATTTATAATGGAGCTTCAAAAAAAAAGATTAAGTATTTCTTGCAGTTACAAGAAAACTGATGCTTATGGCAGTGAAAGAAAAGCCTTTAGTACTCCGTCTTACCATGATCCCTGTCTTTGCATACCACAAAATGCACGGTATGTTGCACCTGATTTGACATCTACTATTTCTGCCACATGTATGAAGCCTCTCGAGGGTGTGAGACTGCTTTTTAAAAACATACAAGTCTTTCAAAAAACAATTAGGAGTGGGGGGGAAGCCTCTGTAATATCTGAAGGAGGCCTGATTTTCAAAGGGAGCGGATGCTGCACGGTTTCTAAAACTTGCGTCTATGAGATGTACCTCATGTTGGATTTCCCAAACCATGCGTTTGAACATCTTAGTCATACATGTGGAAAAGGTTCTTATCACGGCCAGAGTGGGAACTCTGAGAAATAAAATAACTGAGCTGCTTTGTGATCTCTTTCTATACTAGATAGGATATCCTCATTGCTGCGGTGATGCTCTGTAGAGGTGCCAATTCTGGAATATTTTTTCCATTTAATGACACAGAGACTGCACTCTGGAAATATTTCTGTTTCAGCGCTCCATACAGTTTTGTATGTAAAAATGGAACTGGCAGGGAAAAACACAGCTTGCCTGAAGCTGCCACTATTTCTAATGCCATAGATTTTCAGCAAGAATCCCAAGTGAGAGCTGTATAGGTAAGTACCAACAGAGCCTATAGGGAATGAGCACGGAGGCAAGCAGTATTCCATAGAGAGACCACTGCATTTCCTAAACTGGGATTTTTTTCTCCCCTGCCCCATTCTAGCCTTCAGAACTGTTGGGTTGGGAAACAATTCAGGCTTGAAAAGGTCAACTCCAAAGACTTCCTGATCTCTCTGTTGATACCATTGTATCGCATTCATGGTGTGGGTGATCACATAGCCTAAGAGCTTTGGACATAATCTTATTTGGAAATATATTCCAAAATGTAAATACGTCTATTACTTAAACTTGCCATTAATTTAATATACTGTAATTGTGGGAAAGATCCTTCTGATTCAGCATGTGAGGTCTGCCTTCTGTCTAATTCTATGTGTGCTTAAGGGTTGCAGTGCTGTCCTAAAAAATGTATTTTAATTGACATGACCACTTTGACATGATGCTCAGTCTCTGAAAAGCCACAGCAGCAAATAGAACGTATAACCAGATGGTGCTTAGCTAGAAGGATCTTTGCTATCCAGAATGCAACTGCAATGATGTCTGTTCTGTCAAGCTACAACAAAGGCATTCATAACTCCACATTCCAGATTAATTAAGAGTTGTTCCTTGCTGATTTGAAAAGTGCTCTCCTTTTTGGAAAAAAAAAACCCCGTAGGAAAAGCACTAACAAAAATAAAAATACAGGTGAGAAATGGATTTTTTTTTCTTAGTTTACCCATCCCTTTTTCTTCTTCCTTCTCCATCTGAACATTCATTCTCTCTTCTCCAAAGAAGAACTAACAAACATAACTTAATTCCAAACTGCCTGTAGGTACTTTCAGGCTACTACAATGATTTTGGTAATGATAAACATTCACACTGTTTTCTTAATGTTTAGTATTTATCTGTGGGGACTAAGGTAGTTTATAGTGTTGTGATCCCTTCCAGAGGTATCTTTAAGTTCCAAGGAATCTTTGTTTCTGTAAACCAACTAGCAAAACGGTCCACACCCATCTCAAGACTATCCCATAGCTACTTCGCACTGATTACACGAGAAGCACTAAATTTGTTCCAAGAGCACTTACCTCTCAAGAAGTAACTTGGCTAATATTAACAATCACATGTATACAGAATGTCCTATTTTTAAGTACCTGTGGATATATTAATCTTTGCATGAGGCAGTGTTTAATTTTCGGGAGGAGGTGAATGCTGATGAGTCAGCTGGTAGGCATTTAGTCTATCATATGTCATTTTCTCCAGCAGACTTTGATTTGGGGATAAAAACCATGACAGGAAAAACTCCAAACTTTCCAAATAAGTTCTCTGAATTTATTTAGTTGTTCTTATGTTAGACAGGGCGGAGAGGAGGGAGATGTTCAGACACATCATCTCATTTGGCTTTTGAGTTGATCAGCTGTTGTGCTTCAGATAGAAGAAATATGCTTAGGTTCGAGTTGATAAGTAGTACTGTTAAATAACAGTGACCATCAGTCCTGAGACTGGCAGTCAATAAGTTTCATTCACGATTTTTGGATTGGGGCAGGGTCGATCTGCTCTCCCTGAACTCTAGCGTTGTATTCTTCATTCAAAGCTAGATAGAGACCTATAAAGAATCTGAAGCTTTTCTACCCCTTCTAAAGTCTCTGAACTCTGGTTAAATATGACTTGAAGCTTCACAAACTGTTAAACATCTCCTTGATGTGTTGGCAGGCCAACACATTTTTTTTGCTAAAAAATGAAAACCAACCAAAAAAATCCAAGGAACTTTCAGTCAGAGGCATGGGCTCTCAGCCATCTCTTGTTTGCTGCTCCCTTGAAACATGTACAGGAGATTATCCTTATTAGGCAATCTTACGGGTATTCCCAGATCTTTTGAGTATGGTTTTCTTCCTTTTTAATTAGTGGGTCATTATGCGACAACTTCTGTCTGCTCCCCTAAGTGGCCCAGCTAAGGCAGATCTCACTGTGTTTCTGGATACCTGAAAATAATTAGCCATTTGTGAATTGGGAAGTGGCTTCAGACTTCAGAAAGTGAAGCTTCGTTATGAGTAATGCACTGGGGAACTGCTGTTGATGAAAAATAAGGATGTAATTCCACGTTTTTTTCTTTGCAGGCAAAAACAGCATGACAAATTTCTGCCTAGCTCTATCCAGGCAGTTCCTTCTTGCCCCCTCACCAGTTTCCAATCCCGTTAGTTGTGCTGGTGCAACTATTTATAAGTTTGATATTAACTGGATCACTGAGAAGATCTACATTGAAAATAATCCCACTTGTGATACTTTTAGTGAACCAGTGTGCACGGAGTCCCACAGACAGTTTTGTCAGGGCAAGTGACAGGGGCACAAGTTGCAGGGCAGGAATAAGGAGTGAGGTTTGCAGGAGGTGGGAATTTCTTAAGCTGGCTCTGCCACAAAGATGAGACATGGTGGAAGGGTACCACAGCTCAGCTCACTTGCACCCAGTTGCTTGTGGTTGAATCTCCAGTCCCTTGGCTGTTTGGATTAGCAAGAGAGTGCAATGAGGAAACATCTCACCAGTGCTTCCTGGTGTTCCTTTTCTCCAGAGAGGAGTTCCAACCAGTAACAGAGCTGTTAACCAGAGCATTAATGGCTGTATATCATCTTCCAACAGGTATTTCCTTTTCTGAGTTCTATGCAACCATAATTGATAGGCTCTTTTTAATTTTTTCTCTTATTTCAGATGTTTTAATTAAGCTACATACAATTTTTTTTCAGGCATAGCATTTACTTATCTGTTTCAGAGTAGAGAGCTGGTGGTACAGCTGAGATAAGGATCCCATTGTGTCAAACACTGGCAAAAATTGTAGGTTTAGGTTCTCTCATTATAGATCCAGGAAGACATTTCTCCAATTCAGTCAGTTCCTCTTTGGTAGGCTTTTTTGCAACTTATCAGGGTGAGAAACGTAGCAATTTAGACACATCACGTTAATCAGGAAAAAAAAAAGAAAAAAAAAGAAGGAAAAAAAAGAAGGGAGAGGGCTTGTTTGGGTTTCTTGCATATTGGAATCTACAAAATCTTTGAGTTACACCCTTCAGTTTTTCTACTGATATAATCACGAGTGAAAATTTATGCCTTTATAGGGATTCAATTTCAGAGGAGACAAATCTTTAAGCCATTAAAAATATAAATAACGTACTGAATCCTGAAGCCTTTGAAAAAGGAAAAACAAACCAGGAGGGTGTAAGAAGTTGTAAGGATTTGGCTGTTTGTCAGGTTTGAGAAGTATGTTCTTGCAAACAAGTAGCACTAATATTTTTCTGGTCTTGATGTGTACCAAAATCCTCAGCTTGCTTCTTTGTTTTTAATAAGGTTTCTATGGCTTTGCTTGCAAACTATATTGAGCTCAATAACACTGCTATTTTTGTAGTATCTTCGTCTGAAGTATTAGTTTTCCCAGAGCTCACTCACAGAGGGCTGTGCTTTATTCTCGAAAACTAGAAGACATGTAGTAGATTCAGTCCTGGCCATTTTTCATGTGAAGCCTTATTCAAATGGTAATTGTAAAAGGCTTTGTGGACTTTGTTCTCAACTCAAAGAAAAAACTTCAGCTGTGGGCAGCTAGGGTAGGAAAGAATTTTTGCTGAAAGACTCAGAGAAAAGTAATTTGGAAGTTACCACAGCCACTCAAAAGTTAAAGGTATACCTACAAATCAACTGTGAAACCAATCATGTTATCAAATATCATTGGAAGTGAATATTGTGAATAAAATATATTACAGTGAGGATCAGGACTTGTATTCATTTTTTTCTTAACAAGACACACTATGAAGGAATACATTATAGTATTTTGAAGAGACCTGTGTGCAAGGTATGCACGGTTGGTTTGCAATTATTGATATGCATATATGCTACTTAGCAACTGGTGTATAATTTAAGGGTAAGTCTTGGCTCTTCAGAATCAGCCTCCCACACTGGACTACTGGATGCACGTTTACAAAGTCCTAGGTGATGGAGGACTTTCATTTTGGACTCTTATTGTACATAAAGGTACAATTTGGAAAACTCACAGTCCAAATAAGGATTTCAACAACTTGCAAAGTTTGCAGCTGTTCTGATATTGCCTTTTTGTTAAATTTAACTGTACTTATGTAATTTGAACTATTGGTGGCTCCAGCTAAAATTGGGCGCTCATTTTGGGAGACACTCTAAACCCAGAGGCTGGGATATAAAACAGAGCCCCTGTTACAAAACAGAGGTTACAGGGGGATAAAGTGACTTGCCTATGGTCACGTTCAGTAGCAAAGCCAAAATCTTGGTGTCTGCTTTCCAGCCCCATATCCACTGTGCCACAGACCTCTCACCTTTAAAAGGTTATGTCACTTATTTAATGTACGTATACTCATAAAATCATTTAGTTTATAATTGTGTTACTATTCTAACTTTTTATTTTTTGACTAGTTTACAGTCCTTGTCTAGCACTCACTTCTTTTAGGGTCGTTCTCTCGCACCCACCCTGAAACTGTGGTCACCTCCCGTATGCAAATCCCTTTATTTGGAGTTGTGGTGCCCTGCTCAGAGGCAAAGTCCGTCTGTGAAAAATTCTTTGTGGGAAGAGGAATTCTTAAAACAGGAATGTGTCCATATGCAATCTGTATTATGATTCAGACGTTAGGACTGTGGAGAAGAATATACAGCAATTTTCATCACTGAAGATAGAGTCTGGGAAATCCAGTGTGTATAAGAACACCAACGCAGTAACTAAGACACAGGGGAAAAAGAGCAGGAAAAAATGAATCAGTAAATCCTTTGTTAATTCTTTGTCAAATGTGGTTTACTTTTAATGACTGATAGTAGTTATAATGTGTAAGTATCCCGTACAGTGCTGCATCTGTGAAAGAATAACAGCCAACCATTGCCAAGATAATCCAGAGGTGTCATTTAAATATTAAATTAGATTAAATATCGCTAAAGAAATGTAAAGTGAATTGGTAAAGATGTGGCCCGTGTGAGGGGAGGAAGGTGAGGATATTCTCTCTTTATTAAGTTATGCCCCATCCTAGGAAAAAGATTGGAAGTCACATTCATTGTGTACTTGGCAAAGGAGGTTGCATCTGCTGTTTTGGCCACTCAGGTAACTTGCACGTATTTAGCTAAGGCTTCTTTAATTCTTTAGTTACAGCGGTGCCGGATCCTGAGTTGACACTATAAACGGACCATGTCAACACGAGCTTTGACACAAGTTGAAATTAAATTGTAATAATTCAGCTTCATTCAACTCCTGAAAGTTGCTTTGTAGACACATCGCAGAGAAGATATTTTGTTCCAGTGCTATTTTAGAAGTGATGCAAATCCACCATTTTCCTGTGTGTTGCAAGATACTTGAGTTCAGGAATCACATACCAGCCTATAGCAGAAAATATTTTTTTCAAACCCTTCTCAGTTTGTAAAAAAATCATAGTTTTTCTAGTGTCAATTTTTTTTTTTCAAATACATTTTTAATGACGGCCTTAAGTCTTGCCTCTTCTGTGTATTTTGGGGCATGGATGACTAGATAAAACTAAACCCAGCAGAAAGCAATTTTAGTAATCTTGTATTTAGCCTTAGTGAACAGTATTCCTCGGGAAACCACAAACAAGGTGTAGTCCATCGAAGAAAAGCTTTCAAAAAAGCTTGGCTGTATACTGAAATAATCTTTGAACTAACAACTCTGAAGATACGCAGAGCAACTTTATAGGCAGCAGTCTACTGAGCCTTGTCCATGGGGTAATTCAGAGCCTGAGCTAACAATACTGCAGATCAATTATTTTTCAAATATTAGAACAAATGCATTTCTTTTAAATCTCACAGAATTAAAACTTCCCTATGAAAGAGAGCACTCTACACAGTGTGACAATTGCATATTTTAAAGCATATGTTTATAGCAATGTCTTTATGTACCCATGCTTTCCACACACAGACCCATACGTACACTTTAGTTCTATGTTTCATTTGTGCACATATATGATAGACACAGATATAAAATAAGATGTGTATGCATGTATATATGTGTGTATATATATATTTGAAGGGGAAAAAGAATTTATGGGAGGCTGGCCAGATTTAATTTGTCTGCTTGTATTTAGCACTTAAGGGCTTATATACTCAGTTTGCTCAAAAGAGTGAAGAAGTACTCCTTGCTTATGCCTCAAATCAGAAATGCATGAAGTGCAGCTGCAGAGATAATACATTCTCCCCAAAGGCTTTGGCTGAGCAAATTAGGTGTCAATGGGGTGCCTGTGCAGGCAGTACTCTCTCTAATTAGTCTCTTGAGCCTAGTTGGTGGTGGGTATAAGATGATCTAATCAATTGGTCTGTGTCTGATGGTACGTGTAAAAATCCTAGCAGGCAGAGCTGTCTCCCACAGGTCACTCACCTGCACTGCGGGAACGCTCATTTTCATTTTTCATCTCTTCCATCACATGATGCTGACAGTTGGTTTTAAGAAAATTGAATCCAAAAAATATCTAGTTCATAGGGCATGTAGGTCAAAATAAAGTTGCATTATGGGTATTGGTGATCCAATTAATTAATATTTATAGCAACGAGTTGTGTGTAGATATTATCTGAGTGCAAATAGTATTGATAATGTTTGGCTGGCTTTTTAAAACGAGTTCTCTAACAAAGGTAGGAATAAAAGGTGTGGGGAAAAAATTCACCTGGTAATAGTATACTTTTTTTAGAGAGGATGAGCAGGATCTGGTGTGTGTGTATGGTGGAGGGAGAAGCAGAAAGAATACATTGCTGATGAGCTTAAATACCCCCATGTTTCAGCTCATACAGAATACAGTATCTCCAGTTGTCAGCTCACATTTTTGTTTTAAATCTGGCATTTTAGAATGAATACTTTTATAATAATGCTAAATCAGCTGCAACATAAATAGACCTGCACTCTGAGTGTGCTTTGCATGCTAAGGACTCTGCCGGAGCACCGCTCCGCCCTATGTGATAATTTATACAAAAATTAAAAGCACCTAGAGAAGGATGCTGATGCTGCCAAAAGGAGCATGTAGTGAATTGGTGATTTGCATTTTTAAAGGAAAGAACATTCTTTTACTCATTAAAATCAAGAAAAATATTTGGGATTTAGTCACCCTCCTCTGCCTCATGTCTTGAGAGCATGATTAATGTTTAAATTACAAGGTTTAGTATCCCTTCCTAGAACCACTCTTACATCAACAGCTACTGCATTCTGAAGTTGGCCTCTGCCATTTTTAAGATGGGTTAACACCTTATTTTATCCCATTGGGGATCTGGGACAAACAGGATGTATGCAGCAGATGATTTCTCTAGATAACAAACATACAATTGAGTTACTTGATTTAGGTCACTTGATATTTCAAGCATATCATTAACTTGCTTGTAATCTTCTATTAGGTTTAGTAGAGATGTCATGAAAATCAAAAGTACCTGGACCAGTGGTGAAAAAATGCAAGTTCATTTTTAAGGCAGTCTGTTACATTTCAGTTTTTGTTGTTGGGTTTTTTTAAAGGAGATCTGAAAGAACCCTATTTTGCTCTTGGGAAATCACAAGTTGTAAATATTCCATTTAACAATTTACGCTTTTATAAGCAAAGCTGTGACCAGAGGCCATAAACACAATCTGCCAAGTCACCAGGCAAAACTTTGATTTGTATGATCAGGAAAATGTATTAAATTCTAAGCAAGGCTATTTCTAAAATAGATCTTAAAAAATGCAAACATGGAATACTAAGCCATCTGGGAACTGAATGGCAGCACTGTGTAGAGGGCCCTGCCTCAGGTCTTGGTTGTGTGAACAACTGATGTTTCAGTTCAAGAGCCCCACTGAAGAAACAATGCTTTTTTAATAAAATGATTGGTTCACACCAATCTAAAATTTCATTTTGGTTTTATTGTGGATTTTCTGCTGTGGACAAAGAGACACCCTTCTCTTCCTCCAGTTTAGAGGAGGTGTCTATTTGATGTGATGCAATAAGTCTCATCTGAAACAACACCAAAGCGAAGAGAAGGAGGTCTCCTGTCCCACAGCACAGCGATTACAGTGATCCTCTGTGAAGTGGCATATCCGAGTTCACTTTCTTCCTCTGCCTCAGGATAGGTAGACCTCTGTTCCCCATTGCCCAGGAGAAGGCTGGCACTCCACGAGCGTATTTTGAGGCCAAGGGAAGGGATTTCACCTGTTGACTCCACTTTGAATCGACAATAAACATTCAGTGAATTAGGGATTCAGGTGCAAACATTATATATTCCCAGTGTATACATTCCTAACCACCAGGCTTGTTTGCTGCGTCAAAGATCACGTAAGGACTTATATACAGTGGAATTGTCTTGGCAGCCAAAACTGAGGGTTCAGCCTCAGAACAACCTGGCCATTTGGGTGCTGGTCTGAGCAGCAGGGGGTTGTCATGCACTCTGGCTTCCCAAACCAGGCCGGTGGAGCATTTCAACACGGCTTCAGAGACTGTGACCACCAGCCATTCCCTGGTTCCAGTTCCACTATGTGTTCTAGCTTTGCCCAGCCAGAACCATTGGGGAAATGTGGCATCAAATTACCTTCTTTTCCAGGGAGCTTACTTTTTGATCTAGACTAGATCTTGAGCCTATGCAGAAGGTGGGAGGTGGCATTGCCCACCGTACCGTTCCACAGGCTCTCGGCTTCCCAGGAAACCAGTTACCCCAGCTGCAGCACTGGCATAGCAGGACCCAGCAAAGCCGGAGCTGATGGAGTTATCATCATAAAACTGTCAGCTGCCTTATACTGAGCCAGAGCAGGAAAACAAATGGGGTTCAGCAAAAAACTTTGCAATCTCCCATGCACATTTATGTAACCTTTGCTACCCTTTCTTAGTCCTCTGTGTTCTGCCCTTGGTCTGAATTGGTGTTGGCAGTGGTTGCCAGTATGCAAAGTTTTTTTCCCCTGTGTTAAATAGTAGTAGCTGTCTGTTTATTCATTTCTAAGGAAGCTTTTAATGTTCTAGGGCTTGATTCTGGAAGTGCTAAGCTTCTGATGAAGGTATTCCCCATTTCACAGGCTCGGGCCCTGCCCTGGAGAATGTCATCAGCTTTGCCTACAGAGCCAAACTTGAAGCCAGAAAATGTAGTATTGTCACTGGGAAATTGTAGCACAACCCTGGGAGAAGTGTTATGCCCACCTCCTTTAGAAATTGTCCTGAGGTCCGCTGACAGAAAGGAAAAGTTCTGTGTAATTAATGTAATTGCAGTCATTCTCAAATCTGAGTAATTTGGTAACTCCTGGAAAAGCCTCCATCCATAGGCTTTTCTATCCAGATCATTTTGTTACCTGTCCTAGATGTCCCTGCTGCTTATGCCAGTGTCTGGAACTCCAGCAATTTGGGCTTAGCCTGAAATCAGGCCAGCTGTTCTGTATCTGGGCAGATGTGGCTTCCAAACTGCAAGCCCACCTTCCATAGCTATAGTGTGGGCAGCGGTGGGGTAAAATGCAAGCTCAACATGGGAAGGAGCTTTGGGAGTCTAGTTGCTTCTTTATAAGGAGGGGCTCCAAAGAGGTCATCCCTAAAAGTGTTTTAGAGGAAGGGGAATGTGGAATCTGGGGAATATTGTCAACAGTGTTTCACCACTAAGCAGTTGTGACTCTCTGCATGTTCCAAACACTGCTTTTCTTTTTAAGCTTATGAAGGGTAAACTAAATGGGTCAACTCTAATGTACTCCTTGAAAAAAGATTTATTGGCACTTCAGCCAAGCTCCTAGAGCCCAGGGAAAGTGGGACTTTCATGTGGAATAGACATTCCACACAAACTCCAGAGGCGTTTACAAAACAACCCAAGCAGGACTCAAAAGGTGGTAGACCAAGCTCCGAGAGGGCCCAAGATGCTGCCACGCATCATTAAGAACAGGCTTTTGTTAATCCAATTCACGTATTCTGGCGCTTAAAGGGCAGAAGAAGAGCTCTCAAGAACCACGACAGGAACCCTGGAAATTATGAAAGTTAGATCTCGTGTAGAGATTAGGCTGTTTTGATGAAAGCCACAATTAAAATTTTATGCTTGAAACTGCAGTTCAAAACTGATGCCTTGTTTTTCTCCTGCTCTTGAAATGAGGGCTAGACTAGATTCACTGGCACCTGCACCAGTTTGATTTAAATAATTTTAGGACATGCTAATACAAACCAGTTCCATGCTCAATGAATATTTCAGCATTCTTTTTCTTAAGTGCTAAAATTGCTCCATATCTGACTGTCTTCCTGCAACTACATTTTAGAAATGTAGCAGGTCTGTAGTTACAATCCTTGGTCTTGAAAAACCTTGTAAAACAAATATATTTTGAACTTTAGGAAACTACAGAATTTCTCAGAAAGTGTCAATTTATTACTTGATGTAGAATTCTACTTGGACATTTGTTAGGAGTTAAATGTGTTAATTGTAAAATCTTTCCAATGGCTCCAGTCCATCTAGCCTTCATTTAGCCTTCACCTGGCTCTTCCTGCAGTTGTTGAATTGGTTTGTTTTAAAGCAATGCTTCCCACATTCTCAGCCTGCCTCCTGTTTTGTGTAAATCTCAAAAACATCATGGTACCTTCTTGCAAGTCCAATCACTGCTTTGAGCCTTTACATATAGGAATCATCAGCAGTGTGAAAGACAATTGATACAATGTTTACATTCTGTATATGAAAGGAGGGGTTTTAGTTAAATGTCTATTAATAGAAGAACACTGAAATAAAGGTGAATATGTGTAAACGCAGTGCAACAAGGATCTGGCAGTGTTTGCAGAAGTGTTCATGTTCATGACATGCCCCGAGGTTCCTCAGATAACTCTTGGGAACCAAACCTGAGGAGATCTTTTCATAAACTACTTGCAAGCATTGCTGTGAAGGTGATAGCTAGGGACGCCATGAGAAAGGGGGCAAAAAGAGCTTGTAAACTCCTGAAGCTGTGCCAGCATTTAGCAACCTTCCTTTGCATTGACAGGGTGTGACCACCTTTAGAAGAGCCAGCTGTCTATTTATGGCTGCCTATAATTTCCATGGAGAATGTGAGTGCTGATGGCACCTCTGAAGATTAGCACTTGGGGCAGAGATACATGAATATAGATTAATGTATCTCACTTAGACAACCACCCTGAAAACATTGGTGGTTTTGAGGCACTAGCTCTGAAAGTGCTTTGGAAGTCTGTTCTTTGCTCTTGAGCTGGTGTCTTCGTAACCGGCTTTGGACTAACCTATTTTTTACCAAGTAAAAAAATCATTAAAACATGCAATTGTGAGGCTTATTATAATTTATATTGTTTCCTTACAGGATTAAATTTACCAGTTTGGAGGAGGGAAACAAAAACCTAATGAGGAGGCCGACACCAGGAAGGAACCACGGCCTGTTTCCTTTCTTTTTCTATGGTGGATTTCATTCAAAAGAAAATTGAAGCTGGCAAGACCCTGTTTTTTCCCTGCAATTTATTTAAAACCTTGCACGCATTTGGATACCTTGTGATTTCAGAGAACTATGTGAAGATTAAGCTTTTGCTTACTGATACATGGCATGTACTCTTTCAGTCTTTTGTGTTTGATTTTGTTTGATTTTCCACTGCAGCGCTGCATCTTTGTAAGGATTTTTATGCTTTCACCAGCAATGTCTTAAATACATTTAAGACAACACATTTGCTGTTCACACTTCTTCAGTAACGACTGTACAAAAAAAGCCAACGGTGGCATAAAGGACTGTGTGTTTTCTTTGAGAGTTGTGCGTATTTTGCAACCAATGGAGACCATTTCTGCCAGAGCAAGCCCAACTTGTTGGATCGGCTGACAATTACAGCACCTTGCCACTATTCCTGAAGTGTTGTTGGGTTATTTCTTTTTTCATTATCTCCTCAGACCGTTCATATCCATTTTAAAAACATGGCAATAATTGCATGTTTACTTCAGTACTCCGAATTTGGTTACTCTGCTTAGGCTATGTAGCATGCCAGTTTTCAAAATAGGCCCATGAGAAGGCCAAGGCAGAAATGATGAGATGTATGCAGCTGACAGATATACAATGAATTCTTTATGTTTTTCTTCCCTTTAAGAATATTTATTTCTTTTATGGGTCTTGGCTAACATCTCTATGTTTTTCCTCACACTATTTACCTTTTGCAATGTTTTCTTGAAAGCAGAGATGATGAAACAGTTCTGTTTAATTCAAGGCAGATACTAAGGTGCAGGAAAACTTTTGTTGAATGAGCCATTAAATCTAGCTGTGTTACTTTGCCGCATTCAAAGCAAAGTGGAGAATTTTCCTTATCCCAAAATGTTTGCTTTCTACACCAAAGCACCTTTCGAGTTACTTTCCGTAGGTGTTCTGAGCTGATTGGAAGGCACTACCAGATACTGTGTCTTCAGATAGCTTTTCTGAATGAATCATTGAAATGCAAACTTTGCAAGAAACAAAGTTGTGTGATTTTAGAAAAGGAAGCCCCTGCTACATTTTGGTTGGGGAGAACATTGTGTTCAGGGGTGTGATAAAACTGCCCTGACCATATACAATGCTTTGCATTCAGGGAGGGCAGGGTATGGTGCAAAAACCACTGTTGAGTTATAGTCCTGCTTGGACAGAAACACTTGCTAGGCAATATTATTCTACACATAAATTTGACATCCTTTGCTTGCTGGATGCATTGAATTACATTTTTAAGAAGTGTGGTAACACTTTGGTTAGCTGTCAGTGTTTAAAAGGAGGGGAAATGGATTTGTGCTACTGCCATCTTATTAAACTCCAGCAGTGTTTAATAAGAAAAAAAACACCCAGTAAGGCAAATCCTTGAATGTGCAAGTAGCTACGAAAGGCCTCTTAATGAACTAGGATACGAGTCTACACTTTCAAAGACCTGAACCGTGGAAATATTCTCAATATTTGCACAGCCATTAAAAGCCAATTTTCCCCAGTGACATCTCTGTTTCAGGATCTGGTAAAAGCCATCTGAAAGCCACTTTCAGTCACAATTCTACTTAGAACTTACTACAGTTTTTCCCCTGTGTTTATGAAGGGGGAAAAAGTGACCACTGAACTTTCGAATTTATCACACACTGAAACTGCCTTAGACGTGGTTTGTTTGGGTTTCATGTTTCTTTTTTTTGTAAGAGAAAAGTCTTTTATACATTATCTTTGCTACTTAAATCGTGTGCAGTTTGATGATTAAAATTAGCTATTTTTAGAAAAAAAATTGCTGCAAAAATCTGAAGAATTTTTGAAAATGTAACAAAGATTTCAATTAGGAATACAAGGGTAGTTTCATAGACGCATCTACTTGGCAGCTTAAATTGGGAGGCAAGCAATTATGCTGCTCAACTAAACATCTGAAGGTTTAATATAGAGAGTAATTCCCCAACTGTTCCCACAAGCCTAGCACATTACTATCCGTAGTGACTCATGTACAGTGTTTGCTTAAGGTATGCATGTGTGTGTGTATGTGTGTGTACACACACGTGCACGTGAGATTATCTTCTCTGCCTCATTCCCACTTTTAAGCAACCACTGAAATAAAGTTGGTCCAAAAATCTTCAAACTCAATTGCCCAAAGGAAAGTACATAAATAAATACCTAGGTTCCTAAATAGTAACTTGATTTTCAGCAGTAGTGAGGTTATCTCAGCTACCGATCAATTAAGGAGTGACCAGGATCTCTTACTTATGCACCTACTTCCCGGGTGCCCCGACTGCCTGTGGTGACTTGGGTTTTTTGCTCTCCTGCAGAGGCTCTGGGCCCTGGGGACGTTCTCCCGGCACTGAGGGGACCCGGGCTCAGCAAGCTGGTGCCGTTCGCATAAGCACTGCAAATTATTCTTCTGGAACGTCAAATCTGCTGGGAAACACCAAGTTTTTTTGAGAAAGTAGAAGCGCCTTTCTCCAGGGAACTGACAGTACAGCCTTATTTCCCTCTTCCTCCTTCCAGCAGAGCCCTTACCTGCATGGTTAGCCTGATTGGCACCCATCTGTTAGGACCCCCTGACAGCTAGCCCACCTCTCCAGCATTTTGCAGAAGTGGGGTTTCCCTGCAGCTCTTCTCAGTGTTGCTGAATGGGCTCCATTAAATTAAACCCTGTCAGTGCTCTTGAGACAGCTTCAATGAAGATCAGTAGTGTTACCATTTTTTTCTCTCATCCTTCCCAAATTGGTTCCCTGCAGAATCTTCAAAGGGACAAGAAGAAGTAGTCTGGCCTTCCAGAAGTGCTGCAGGTGCCAGGAACGTGGTGTTTCATGCCATCAGTGGTAAAAAATGGGCTTAAGTGACCAGTAGTCTCTGGGTCACAGTCCTTGAGAAACTCTGGGACTCGCTTGGAGGCAATAGCCAACAGCAGTGTAACTTTCATTTTCCTACCACTTGGCTAAGCCCCAGTAGATCCTTCTGATGATACTGAGAGGATGTGGCTTTGCTGCGAGAGGGGAGAGCAGCCACAGGGCAGCAGGTGTAGTAGGCAGATAAAAATGGGAGGGCATGTTCTAACTCTGTATGAGATCTAATATTAATTGAACGGGGAAGGGAAGATGGTGATAGAGATGGTCTGCCCAACACAGAGATTGCTTACAAGTTCAAGTTCACAGAACCTGACATTACAAGTCAACCAGCTAGAGATGGCTTAGTCCTCTCTCCTGCTGGGTTCAGATCAGCTCTAATCCACACCCAGCAGGCACCGCACCAGTCAGGACACTCCAATAGTGCTGACATTACATGACTGTATGGTGTCCCGGATCGGTTGGGTCCTTTTAATTCTCACTATTGTTTTTAATCAGAACCATGGTTTAGGATAAGTCGTCAGTACATGCAACACTGAAAATTCCATCTGCAGTAGACAGAGGCACTGGGGTTTTCACTGTCTCTTTGGTGCATAGTGGTTCTGCACTTCAGACTCCTGGGGAAAGAAGGTAGGATAATAAATTCCCTGTGGGTTGGTGGGTGACATACACCCCTGTGTGCTCTGTGTCAGTGCACGCAACCGAACGTGTAAGTCAATGCTCTGGTATGCTCATTTACAAAATATTCATCTATGAATATTATTGGGTTTGTAATATTTGTTATATAAAATGTTTAGGCTGTACAGACTGGGGAGCAAAATGCAGACACCCCATATAAACAGAATTATGTTGCATTACTAATCATAACAATACTCTCCCCTACCAGCATTTAGGCGGAGTGACTGTATGTTACTGCCTTGCATTTTTCACATAAGCAAAAAATCTAAAAGTAAAGGATGCACTAATAATTCCTATCCCCCAAAATGCATTTCAATGGTGCTGCATACAAAATCCCTGCTTGCCAGCTTCCACGTGGATTTTTGTATGGTGCACTAAGAGGTGTTCTTTTTTTAACAAATAAAAGGGGGGGGGGGGGGCTGGTACATGAAAACGATGTTAATGTAATTAAATATATATATATATATACTTCAGAAGAACAGCATAGTAAGCAGTACAGTAAAATAAATGTCGCATTATTTGTTACACCTTGTAATTTGTCTGTATTATGAAAGATGTAATGGTTTGTCAGCTGTAACTTGTTTTCTTGTAACATCATATTGAATAAAGTGTAGCAGAATCTCTCTTCTCCTTTGTGTTATGTGATCTAGACCTAATCCAGGGAATAAAGCCTTTCTTTTACTTTTTGTTCCTGAAAAAATGAACAAGGAAATGGTTGTAAACAACAGATTTTTAAGGAATGAAAAGTACTTAGAAGCAGGCAGGCACTAGACAGTAATTAGTTGAAAAGATTAGTCACCGATTCGGTCAAACGCATGAGCTTAATCAAAACTGCAAGGCAGTGCTAGCTACACAGGGCAAGGTTCTTCGCATTTCTGTCTGTACTAGTTAGTAAGTTAATTATTTGGTGTCTCTTTCCATTTTGTTGTATGTGTGACAAGGGACCTATTTACAGTACACTGGGATTTAGTTGAAGCAGTAGAAGGGCCAGTTTTCTGGCAAAAAAAGAACCAGGTCTGATTTAAATATATCACTCTATGGAGAATAAACTCTGTCTTATTGCAACTTCTCTTGAAATAAAAACCTGATAATTCTGGTGGAAAATCAAGCAAAACATATGATACACATTTTTCACAACTGTCGTATGGGAGTGTGATTTACACCTGTTCATACTTGGTTATTTATCTCAATCAGTGAGTATGTGCTGCTTGGATTCTTAACCTGTTCATTTATTTGCACATTATAGCATTAGATAGGCAAGTGCTCACTCACACTGAAAATAATCAATATGTGCCTTCAGTATTTTCTCCTCCTTTCCACTGCTTCTAGCTTTTTTGGTACCAGCATCTTGCTAGGACCTATTTTTAGACAATGAAAGTTAAATCGATGCAGCTTGCACAGACTTGGTTAGAATATTTGACTGAAATGTCAGAATATGCTGTTTCAGCAAATGCAGGAGTCTATAGGAATCTGTTGGGTTTAACATCATTTTGGTCTGGGATAGGGGATGGCTGGAGAGCCAGTGTTTGTACTCTCTAGGCTGATGGGGAAGCCACTAGCCGAGAATATGGATAATGGAGGACCTAAATTCTGGTCTTGGCTCCAGCTGATTAGGAGTAACTGAAGATAAAATGGTCTTCCTTAGAGCTAGCACAACATAGGCTTGATTGTGGGTCTTCAGTGTCCCAGGTTTGATCTGGTAGAATCATGTTCCGGCCCAGTTCTGATGGCAAAACTCTTCAGGAGAAGAATCCCCACTTGTAAATCTAGAAAGCTACTGCAATATGACATCAGCTGCACCCAGAGGGCATTGCACAAAACCAAACCAAGGAAACACATGCAAGTTCATCTATTTCTGTTTTACCCCCACTTCTCACTGGCTAGGGCAAATTTAGGAAGGTGTTGTCTTTTCATAGTCTAGATGAGTAACCTGTGCTTTCAGCTGAGTATCTGATTTGTTTGGTATTCCTGACTCACTACCTGTGTGGCAACTTTAACCTACAAATCTCTCAGATACAAATGAGGACCAAGAATTATTACCTAGAAAGGTTTGTATGTTTGAGCACTGGGTACCAGGAAGCATATTCAGAGTGAGCTTTTAATTATGTAGTATAATCCTTAAAGCCGTCTCCTGACCCCCTTGGCTGCACTCCTAGCCTGTTTAGCCCCAAGGTTTTCTTCCTAAACTAGCCCGGCTGCTACAGCAAAGCAAGAGATGCACTTAACTAGAATAGCAGCCACCCCTCCCCCGAGAAAAGAAAAACCAGAAGGAAGGTGTTGGAGCAACCTTGTGCCACTAGGTTAACACATACAGTTTCTAAATAATGCCTCTCCTTGTAAACCTCTGCAAAGTAAACCCTACAGCAGCGGAAGGGCTTGCCGCTACCAGTGGGGGGTGGTGTTACGGACATTAGATTTGAGGAGCTTATATAGCACATGGGCGAGGATAAAGGGATACAAATCAGAGAAAAAAACCTGAAGAGATTAAAAAAAAAAAAAAATCAAGGGCCAAGTATTTACTGTTCAGTCCCCTTGCGAGTGGTGTTATATATTGTCTGCAGTAAGTCATGCTGAGAGCGAGCCAGGCACAATAATAGCTGAGAGCAGTCCTGCAGCCCCTTTGTTATTGCCTGCGCTGGCTGATACTGAGTTGGCCGAGAGAAAGTGATTCCAAAAATGTTTTGGTTTTTTTCTTTTCTCCTGTTTCCCAAAGGGCCCGGTAGTGATTGTTGGGGCTGCACTACCTTGAAAGAACTGCTAAACTAAAATCAAACATTTTTAAATCAATTTTCCAAGGACCGATACGGTGATTCACATAAAAGACGTAACAGCTTTAAGTGCTATACAACAAGATACTGCAGTGCTATATACCCTAGTAAAGTCTTGAAGCCTAAGGAGATTTATGATATCATAGAAATATTTCAACCTCACCTTTCAACTGGAATTAGGACTACGGTGTAGGTTTCAAAAGGGTAGGTGTTCATTTTACAATCCAGCTAATTATAATAGTTTGCCCCCAGCTTCCACCTGAGGAGCTCAGAGATATTCATGCATTAATGAAATGAACTGTACACACAGCCCTGGGATATGCCTTATAGATGTAAAGATCCATATTTTGTAGAAGGAAAAAAAAAACCAACCCACCCCAAAAACCAAGGCACAGATTCAGTTCTCTATTTTCAAAGCTTTGCATGGGCACAAGCACCCAAGAGAGTATTTCACTTCGTGTTTGGTGAAGACTGAGCATTCAAGATGATATACTTTTTTAGAATAGTTTATCATAACAACAAAGTGTAACTTCTGTGTTAAAAACAAGTGATGTTTCACCCTATAGACAGATGGAAAGATACCGATACATGACATGATGAAGTGTTGTGGTCTAATAGGACTGTGAAGAGTTGTTCCAAATGCCTGGCATCATGTCAGTGTGGAGCAGGAAAAATTGCATGTACCATCATGTCGGCTTTGCTGGGAAATACTGTAAACATGAACTGCCACTTGGCTGCATCAGGAGACATAACTGTCAAACTCTTCAGAGACCATCTCAGGTGTTCTTCTACGTCCCAATTTTTTTTCACAACACACAATACAGACAGCAAAGCAGAAGGGATTTTCTGCTTGGGAGGTAGGGCTCTACAGAAATAGCCCCTTTCATATAGGTGGTTAACATTTTATAGATACTTCTCTCCCAGCATGCTGTTCTGGCCCATTACATGTAATAAATGCAAACCACTATAGCCCTAACATGCCCTTTTTATGTACATTGCTGGCTGCTACAAGTGCTTGTCTATCTGCTGAGCACTCAGAAAGCAGTCCAGCACAGGGTATTTTGGAACGCAACTGCCTCTTTGGTGGGGACGTGAATCACGGAAGAGCTGCACTTCTGGTCTCCCACATCCACTAGGTCCTTTCCAGAAACGCCTGTTTGCACCTGGGCAACGTCTGTGTTTTCACTGCCAGCTGTTTAGCTTGCACTCGTGCATGCAGGGTGACTAATCTGGAATAGCAGGAACCTGTAATTTTGGGAGCAGCTCCATTAGCGGTCAGAGGTACCCCACTCCTCTGCCAGTCCAGAGACAGCAACGAGTGAGCTCTGTTTGGCAGAGCGAGGTTTTGCTGCTCCATAGCTACAGCCGCTCACAACATCTGTCAGTGCAGCAGGACTGGAGGTGGAGGAAGGAAGAGAGAGGGCACGAGGCAGAGATGCGTGTGCAGTCTGGGGGCAAGGCCATGAACCTGGCAGTTAGGCAACGGTCACAGGCAAGTTCCCTTGTTTTAGAAATCTCCTGAATGTTCACCCTACCGCTAGCTGGGCTCTTCTTTTATAACACCCACATGAGAAAGCGACATTTGGATATCCTCCCAAACCCTTTGCCCAAGCAATTGTAATTTAGATTTAGGACAACCAATTGATCAAAGGAAAGGGGAGAGTCTCAGAGGGTTTTGGATGAGCCCTCACAAGTCCCTAAATATGAGGAAGTGTGCTCTACACTCACCGCCTGTAATAACACGGAGCTTTGAACACCCCAGTGTGTTTCTGCAGTGCTAGCCAGCGGGTTTTCCTATGCCAGCGCTGCCGAAGTGAACAATACCCATTTTTTTGGGAGAGGAGGCTTGTGACAAACCCCAGTTTGGCAGCAGTGCCAGGTGGGCTGGAGGAGACGCCGCCTTAACCAGGGAAAGAAAGGAGCCGGGGCCTGGAAATGACATTGGCTCTTACTGGAGGCCTGATAACAAATCGGAGCTAAAGCAGCTTTGCCCCCTGCCATGGGGACTCTCAGCTGCTCCTTATTAGTGCTGTGTCAGTCACCGTGCATAAATAAAAACATCGGTGGCTCACTCCGTATTCTCTCACCCCCTCCGCCTGACAGGACTGTGCCAGGTATACGGCAACTTTACAGTGAGAAACCCTCAGTGCCTTTCAAAAGACCGAGCCTCGTCAGTTCCCACACCTGCGACTGGGGCTGCTGAGCTCGCTTCGCACCAAAATATTTGGACTGCAGGAATCTGTCTGGTAGGAGAATGTGCCAGGAACGAACAAGGAGCACATTTACATTCGCTGGCCTCGCTGACCACCACTTCAGATGCCCCGTTTTGCACAAACACACGTTTCTCAGCAGCTCTGCCGGTGCAGGCCCAGAGGCGCCGCGGAGGGGCCACGGACACGACGGTTCACGCAGCACGCGAAGGACGGCCGACGGGAAAGAAGGGACCTTAAACTGAAGCGCTGTTCAAGGGCTGTCCCACAGAAAATGGAAGCTCTGATGCGCCAGAGGACAGCATTACTAGGCACATCAAGGCCCTACTCGTGCGCCTCTTTCCCGGCAGCTGAGGGAAGCGGTGGGNGCCCTCGCTGTGACGGGGGGAACTCTGGCGCCAACGTGAGGGAAAAACAGCACCAGAGTAACCGGTGCGGCGCGGGAGGAGGAGCTTTAAATCCCGAGTTAGTCAGGGTGTGGCCTCAGCCATGGCTCCGGACTGGCATTGGATGGCACGGCATTGGCGGGCAGAGTGGGTGCTGGGTGTCAGTTGCTGGGACAAGCCAGGCCCCTCGCTCCCCTCACAGCATCCTCTTCCCCAGAGCGCATCCTTGAGGTGTCCTGAACTGCAAGTACAGCCTGGGCATTGACACCTGCAGCTGCGAGCCGGCATCCCGCTGTTTTGCTGACGGCTACAGGGGACCCCCAACCCCTCCTCTCTCCCGCATCCATCTAAATACTGTCACCTGCCAGGGTTTCCACCAACTCAATGCATTTGAAGGCACTTTGCTACGACCCAGCAGTTCATGTGCAACACCTTCAGTCCTGTTTACTGTATTGCCTTAGGTCCCTATCTGCCATCAGACACATCCATGCAGCAGCCGGTGCAGTAACAGGGGTTTGTGCTGGTGTGTGAATACCTCAAGATGGAACTGGACTCAATGCCATCTGTAAAACACAGTGTCAAACTCACACTTGCCCCAGACACTGATCTTTTATTAATTTCTTCCATACAGAGAAGAAAAAAAATTGCAACCAAGTTCCTTTAAAGATATCTCTGGAGCCTAAGTTAGAGAAATGGTCTCAGGTGGATCTTTTTTTTTTTTTAACTTGGACATTTACTACAAAGATAGAAAGAAAAGGTGCTGTTTAATCTCTCTTCTCATGTGATCCTCAGTCTCTACCTGGTTTATTTTCCCCACATATGATCTCAATCTCCTTTGTTCTCTGGTAGTAGTCACCTAAACAAGTGATTAACAGATGAAGGATCAGCTTGCAATGCTCCTAGCTGCGGGATATGATGCAGGGAAAAAATGAGGAAATCCACACTGGTTATTTTTCTGACATGCCTCCCAGTACTACATTGTCCCAACAGAGAAATTGCTGTTGTAGCGCATATGCTTTTTTCTTTTGAGGTGTCCCTCAGCACTTCCCCAAATCTCTCAGACCTCCCTGCACCTTCTTTCAATTAAATTGCTTTTCTTTTAACTTAATTTGGGACTGTTTAATTAGAGCTGGTTGGAAGATTTTCCCCAACAAAGCAAGGTTATTCAGCAGCTTTGAAAACCACTGATTTATCAGGAGAGAAAGACTTCTCTTTCAATTAACTTCCTTCACCTGTGGGTTGCCAGGAGCTCAGGTTTCTCAGCTCAGTGACAGGTTTCCATCTGAATGACTATGGGGCTAGAGACCTTAGGGATTCTTGCCTCTTGGCCATAGAGCTGGGAGCCAGCGCTGGGATCCTCCAGTGTCTGCAGCTATGGGGCAGTGCAGGTGCCAGAAATTGGTATGATTACTTTGATTTCAAGACACCAGGCACTTACGTCATGAAACTGGCCAAGCTGCTATCCCCAGGTATTTCAATATTTCACATTTTTGACACAGTATTTCAACTCCACAAACATGTTAATGGTTTTGCTTTTAGTTTGGAATGAAGCATTTCTAGAAAGCATTTCCCCATGAAAGAAGGAATAACCGATCATCATTAGCAATGAAACCTATCAAAAGGGGATAACAAGCTTCACCGGCTAAAGGAGACAATAGGTAAATTCAGACTACAGCGAAGATGTATTCTTTCTAAAGAAAATAATGACTTAATAGATCACCTTACCACTCGTGCAGGAGAGGTCTGGTTTTAATCCAGTTTTAAATCAATTGGAATCCTGACAATCCTGAAGTAAATGAATATTTTTTTGCATTGATTTCAGTAGCGTTAGGACTTTATCTGGGATGACTTGCTAAGATAGACGCTTCAGTTTAAACACAAATTGGAGCTTGTGACTAGATTCCACTTTGTGAATGTCGATGGCTTATGCAAGCAGGAAGTCAGACTTGATAGCCTTATAATTTGTTAATTATATAAGAGGTTGCAATGGCTATGATGTGGTTTACCGGTGAATAAATTTAGATTTTGTCCAATTTTAACATATTTGCAGATGTTGCTGGTACCATTGCTTCATGGTCCTCTTTTTTACCTTTATGTGATGACCAGTTGGGGGTTTTTTTCTTACTATGAATACAGATATAAGCATTTCTGAGAAAAAGAAATGTATTGTCTAAGCGACGCAGTTCAGAAAAAGGAAGCCAACCTCTTTCCTATGCCCAGTATTACATCATTTGAAACAGCTCACTATCTCAAGATCTTTTAAGGACAGAAACTGCATCACAGCGGAAAGATTGAAATCTTAATTTCCAATAGCATAAAGGTCCCATTTGCAGTCTTGGAAAAATCACTGTTATTAGGCTTAAAACCTATTCTTGTTACGGCAGTAAATGCTATCTATTGTAGCCTCAGTACACAAGGAAAAAATGCCATCTGCAGAAGGACGTTATTTAATAAAAGTATATCTACTTCTGTTAATTGTTCCTCTAAGAAAGCTTTAATTGAAAAGACATTGAAGTAAGACATAGCTGACTGGATAGAGGCTAAAATGAGGTAATTCACATTTTATTTTGTTTGGACTGAAAATTGGTTGCAACCTTTGCTTTCTGCTGTGATTTGTCTCTAATCAGCATTCCCACTGTTCTAAAAAATTGATTTGAATTCTAAGTTGATACAGGAGATGCTTATAAACAGATCCCACCTCCCCTCCTGTGAGGGCAATTTATGCAAAATAAGTTTAGGGGCTCTGGGATTTAAAGTTTACTGACTTTTGTCTGTGGAACTGGAGTGCCACCTTGCACATCATGAACATTGTCTGTAAATTACCTGCCTTAAGGGGGATTGTTAGCACATGAATCAAAAGTGGCCGACTAACGTAGAACATCTCAAACAAAAGGATTAGACAATAGCTGAGATGCACCAAGATGCATTTTAAATCAGCTGAAGTGAAATTAGGTGCTTTTTAGTCCAATACTGCTCTTAAGTATAATGTTGAACAATGACTGTGAAAATAGGAAGATCTGGGTACCCTCACTTTGCTACAGAGAAGAAGCCTTCTATTTATTTTCTCTTTAAAAGCAGTCTACTTCCTTTACTCATGGTAATGGTGCTTGCTCAGTCGTATGTGCTACATTCATAAAGGAAGAGCACTGTATTCCTCCATGCCACAAAGTCCATAGTGATTCTCCTTTGATTATGTGCGTAACACTCTGGGGAATGAGACGATTACGCACACATATTTTCCTGTATTTTTATATTGAAAAAGAAGGGTTTTTTTCAGATGCTCCAGACTTACTTTCTGCTCCCACTAAGAAACCTGTGCAGCGGCAGCCTCAGTGTGATGTTCACCCTTGAGAATCCTGCTACAAAGACACCCATGCCTGAGCTCAGCTCTGGTTGTCTGGGACGTGGGATCTTGCAAACACTGTGTCTCATCATTTCCAAACTTTCAGGGAAAGTTTAAAGCATCAGTGGGCTAAACACTATTCTGCTTGGTGACAAATGGAGAAGACTGATTACATCTGGTGTAAGGAAAAAACCAGGCAGGTCTGCAGGGTGCCTCCTGCTGTGGCCTCACCTGGCACACTGATCTGCTCAGTTTGTTGAATTCTCCCTTTGGGTGTAAAGATGATGCATGGCTTAACATGCTGTCTCCAGCAAAACTGAGGAGGGGGGATCCCCTTTTGCACCCAGCAGTGCAAACTTTCACTCTTTAGGTGGGAGGCTCCAACTGCTCGGTAATCCCCAGGTTTTCCTCTCAGAAAAATGACCTAAATGCCAGGCTGTAAGGCTGGCTGCCCAAACCATGCCTCACAGGCAGATCAAATGAAACTCCTGCGATGGACGTTGCCTGAGAAAGTAGCTCTGCTGGATTCAAGGCTGCTGGGCAATTTGTATGCCGTGGGGTGGGACAGGTAAAACAGCAGAAGCTGTGGTGGTGAGCACTGCCTCGTGTCCCTGCTCTGCCACCAGCCCAGTGCTGCTCCCTGTTTTCTGAGAGATGTAGAGCTCCTGACCACTTGAAGGTGTTGGTACTTGGAGTGAAGAAAATTCACTGTGGCACCTGTGAGGATACAGAGGAGCCTCTGTCTTGAATGCTGACGTGTCCAACCTCATATAACTCACCAACATTCACTGGATAAGAAAACAGGTGAGGATTACGGTATGGTCTAGTGTCTAGGACACTCATCTGAATTTTCCAGTCTCTGCTTCCAAGCATCTTCAAAGGGGAAAAACTGAAGGTGTCCCACCAGAATCAGCATCACTGTGAAAGAGGTAGGAGGCCCATGATTTTAAGACCTAGCTTTAAATCAGTTAGAAAAAGGAGTGGATATTTGCCTCCAGTCTCACAAAATTTAGTTGGTATGGCATAAGAATGCTCTTTTCCCATTTTCTGTTGTTTCAGAAATTGTTTTCAAGTCAGCTTGTAAGTCTTGCCTGAAAAGTCAAAGCAAAAAACTATTGCAAAACACCAAAATAATCCCTTCCACATTTCTATTTCAGGTGAAACCGTTGACTAAATTTGACTTGACATTACAAGTGTTTGCATTTTTCTGTGACTAAGTGATTCCTTACACACTTTGTGCTCAGCTCTAGCTTGAGCTCTGCTGTTATTTCACCCTCCTTGTATTCTGCTTTGGGAGCATCTAAGATAACTGCTCAGTAGCTGAGCCGCAGCCTCCTCTGCAGGGACGGGCGCTAGCTTTGTGGTTGCATCGACTTTTCCAGCAAACTGGTTTCCGTGATAAATACCTGAGGCGCTGAAGAAATATGGCTTCTTCAGTCTTCCACTTCCAAAATCCTCATCAAACAACTGTTGCCAATATATATTCTATATTCTATATATTCTACCCTAGCAGACGCTTCATTCACTCTATAATCTGTGGAAAACATAAGAATTGATCTCTCAGCAATGTTGCTAAAAGCTGCAGCCACTTTGCTTTGTCTTCATTCGGAGAATGTAAATGTCTTTTTGGCAGATTTGATTTCTGGGCAGCTCCTGGCTGAAAACACTATCATCAGCACTGACTTCCGTCATGGCCTGTCACAGGCAAACCATCCTGTGATCGAACGGCAGCCCGCAACTATCAATATCCATTATTGGACTTCTTAGCCGGTGTGCACTGCACTGGGCCAGAGGCAGGTCTTCATCTTCAAAATGTAGGGCTTGTGGGTACAGACCTTGGGCACATTTTGAGCCACAAAGCAATGAAAACACTATTTGCTTGCACCCTGGCACTCTCCACCCCTGCTGAGATGTCATGTCTTGCTGTAGGATTTTTACGTGTAAATCTGGGCTGCCCTATGGCTCCCCTTCCTCTTCTCTCCTGCCAACCTGGCTTCTTATTAAAGCTCCTGCTGAAAGTGTGAACTCAGCTGCAGGGGGGGTCTGTCTCCTTTTCCAACTTGCTATAGACTGCACATCTCAAAGCAGAGGAGAGGCGGGTGATTTGGCCCCTGCCCTCTTCCAACAGCTACAGCTTCAGGGAACCACAGGAGGTGTTTCCAGCTCTGCTGCCTGCACTCCTCATCTGACAAATGAGCAGGTTTTCTGCCTCACTCCCGATGCTGCCTCTTTGTCCGAACCACCACACGTGGGCCCTCCTTTTGTCATCATCTGTTGTTAGCTGTTCCTCTGTGACTGTAGGTTCCCCTGAAAGTGAAGTGGCAGCTTCCTTGTGTGGGGTAACTTTGCCATGTGGAGACCTGCAGTGGGGCAGCTCTGCTCCCATGAATGCCCCTGAGAACTCAGCTGCCACTGCACAGGGCTCTTGGGAGACCAAGCCCATGTCTATGCTGTGGGTCTTGTGAGCACTCAACACCTTTCAGGACTTAGCGTGTGCCATGGCTGGATCCTGCCTCATCAAAATGGCCTTAATTCTCGACACAGAAGTCCTCCAGCCTAGTACCAAGTCCACCAGTCCTCCAACCCCATACCCGGCAGCCAATGCCTGAGGAAGGGTATGTGAATAAAGAAAGCCCATAGTAGTATGTCCTCTAAGTAGTCTCCTAGCTCTCAACAGTGTCCAGCTAAAGTGTGTCCTGAGCTGGAGGTGGGGGCCTGTCAGGAGATGGTGAATGCCGTTTTACTGCCCCATGAGATAGCAGCCTGGGCGAAATGGCCAGAAGGAGCCATAGCAAACTGACTAGAGCATGCCTGTCCCTCAGTGCCAAAGCCATGCCTAGCCCTGCTGAAGACACTGCTTGACTTGAACACTATGTCCTTGTCCTTTACATTCAGATGTCAGAAGGGTAGAAGCTGCTTCCTGTGCAATGTAGTGCTGTGCTCTTGAAAGAAACCTGGAACTGTTCTTCATATTTATTAGATGATCTTTAATTTGGGACATCAGTGAGAGTTTCTGTGTGTTCTTCAGTTCTTCCTCCAACAGCTTCTATCTGTGTGTACAAACTCTAGTTCCCTGCTTTTCCAGGCTGTAGCACACATGTGACTCTTTATTTAGTGCCATCAGTGGATATACTTAATGAGCTGATTCTTTCTGTTGGTTTGTGCTGGATATTTCTAATTGCCAAAGTCTCTTCTTAGTGGTCTTTAATTGTCTGTTTTATATGGTCATGCTGTAGATTGGACAAACCCATATCACACTGTAGACTGGGGATCAGGCTGGATCACGCAAAGACACAAACATGCTGAGAGAAAAATGAGTTGTCGCCCTTGCGTATTTGAACTCTGATTCTGTATCTTGATATGCCTGTCATCCTGTGTTGCAGGTCTTCATGGCAGGAATATTTCTAAATCCCACAGGCCCGGTTCTCTGGTTTGCTCTATCCGTTGTAAAGCAAGAATATGTTTGCTATAGTTAGCCCCAAGCTATATAAATAAAACTGGGGAAATGGAAACAAGCCCTATGTTTTTAAATACTCAGGTGTATCTCTGTCATAATAATGACTTCTGTAGAGTCAAAAGGATCTTCCTCTTTATCCAGCTGCTGTGTTAGCTTTTATCTCAATTTCTAGGTTGAGTTTTGCATTACCCTGTTCATGAGCCTACTGCTTCAGCAAGGCCCAAATAATTGTTGATCATCTGGGCTTTCTGATCACAGGGTTACACTAGAAGAAGCTATTTTCTCTTCATTCTCTGCTGCTTTCTTCTCCCTCCTTTTCTTTTGAAAGACATGCACCACTATCCTTCCTGTGGTATTGCCTGTAACTCTGCCTCACCCTTGCATGTATTTTGTTTTCTGAAAAGGCAGGTTAGAAAAGTCCTTCTCTAGAAGCAAGTGAACTTTGAAATACTGAGTTATGCTGCACGCTGTATCTCCCCACTGCAACTCATTCTGCTCTAAAATGAGAGCAAAGCTGCTGAGACGGCTGGTTCTGGCTGGGCTTGGGGTTATTGAGATCCTCAGGAACAGTAAGTGTCTTAAGTGCCAGCCCTGGACCTCTGGTGAATGAGCAAACCTATTCTGCGCCTGGAGTCCAGCGGGGAGAGCAGAAACACTAAGCTGTTTTTGCAGTAAGGCTAGCACTGGAACTGACAGCCCGGGGCTGGAAGTGCTCAGGGAAGGTGTGTGTAACCCTCTTTGGGCTTTATCACTCAGCTGAGATTTTCAGCAAGATGGAGAAGAGGCAAAATCAATTTATCAGCTGTGGAATTCCTATTGAGGATGAGATGTGTTGAATCCCCATTGCTGGGGAGATTAAGGAACTAGTGAGCATCTGCGTATAAAGTAGTATATAGTAATAAAGGAGATNATGTTATATATACAGATGATATATTACAACCTGCTTAGCACAGCTGATTTCTTGAGAACACTTCCAGCCCTGTTTTCTGTGATTGAATCTGGGAAAGCAGCCACTTGTTTAAACTATGCAAGGAAGGGTACAGGGAACATTAAGAGGCATAGCTGCTGCTTGAGATTGCTTTGCAAGTCACACACTTTTGTGACTGAACTCAGAAACAAGCTGCATCTTAAAACAAACAAACAAACCCCCTGTCCCATAAACCAGGAGCATGCAGTGTCTGTTGTTAGAGGGGAGTCCCAACACCGCAATCTGGTTTTCAAAGCAAAGTACTAGCTCTACCCATCCTTTGCTTGGATGAAGATACTGCTTGTGAAATTGGAGCTAGGATCAGCAGCCAAAAAATGTAGGTGTTTGGGCTTAGGATTTTAACTCTAGCCTATCAGTACTGATTGCTTTTACAGACATTGTATTAATGTTGAAGAAAAGAGGAGTAGAGCATAGCACATGAAAAGAGTGACTCGTCTTCCAAACACACACACTTCTGTTATAAAACCATATTATGGGAAGATATTTCTGCCTAGGGTTGATTTACCGAAATGAGATTTTCATTTTAAGTGTCATGGACACTTGTACTGTATTTTGTGCTGGTTTGGGTTTATTTTCCCAGTTGCCATTCATTTCATGACATTGCCTGGGACTTGGAAACGCAGCCAGACAGATCTGCTGAACACATGAATACTAAGGAAGTGGTTTCCCTAGTAACAATAACCACCTAACAGCTCGCACAACTTCCTGCCCTTCCTTACGGGATTTGTTTGTTTGTGTGTTTCTCACTGGGTCAGATAGAGGAGACACCAAAATTGGAGCTGGCTAAAATGCATCCAGGATCAGCTTACTGGAAGCGGGGAGAGTAGAAAAAAATGACTGCAGCATTTACCAGTGGTGTCATTACAGAGTTTGGCTTTGTTTTGGTTTATGGGAGTAATCCAGGGGCATGCTCATAGCTGCCTCTCAGCGTGGACTGAACAGACTCTAGTACAACTCAGATTCTTATTTCAGGCCATTTTTTACAGATGCGTGGTTTTTTTTTTTTTTTTTTTTACAAATGAAACTTGTCATAATGGATTAAGTGCAGCTTTGAGACAGTAATCGATTAATGGAAAGCAGAGTGGGGGAACAAATATGTACATGAAGTATGCAATCTCAGTGTAGGACTTACTGCTAGCACTTTAGAGAAGGTGAATTAAGCAGCATTTGGGAACATGGATGGATGTGCTTCTAGGTTCAGATTGCTAGTAGGGGGTTGTCTGGCTCGCACGCTCTTGCTATCGAAGAAGAGGGGAGATTCATTCTCTAATATATTGCAAAGTATTCCTCAAAGAAAGTAGCTATACCGCTGTTCAGGTAGGGGATCCTGGTAGGCATGTTATGTATAATCATTAAATTGGGTTATCTTTTTAGTCTTCTAATCAACCAGTCTACTTACAGCTCACTTGAAGCCAGGTGGAGCAATTTGCAGCACTAATCCCACATATTAAATCTGCTTCTTCAGGCATTGAAAAGCTGAATTCCTGGATTTCATTAGCCATTGTTCATATCTCTATATTCATTGTTGTGGCCACTTTTGTGCCATTTTTTATATTAAAAAATAAAGGCTAGTATTACCTGTCAGCTCTCTGTAAAGATGAGCTTACTTGAGCTTACTTAAGCTTACTTAAGATGGGTCTGTTCCTGAGCAAGCTAAAATGATTTTATCCGTTGCTAGAAGGAAAAACTGATAAGGGCCAAACTGCAATCAGCTGTGAGTTTACTGTTAAGATAATAACCTGAACAGACACTGTGCAGAGATCAGCCATGCTTTGCTTTTTCAAGATCTTTGACCACAATGAAATCATGACATTATCTCAAAGCCGACACATGTAACTCTAGTCATTCAGATATTTACAGCTAAAAATGATAAGCTTGATCCTGAGAGATGCTGGATACACCCATCCTTGCTGCTTTTAACAGCAGTTCTGGGTGTTCAGAGCCTTTGGATCAGACTAAGATCGTTTCAACAAATCACAGTGAGGGAGACAGAGAGGAAACGGCTATCAGAAAACCAAAGACAGGCTAAGATTTTATCCTTATCAGAGTGAGATGAGGTGGCTCAGAGCAGTAGACCAATTCTTTTCCCAGGCTATATCAAGTATCAAGACTGGCCAATACACTTTAGTTCAGGACAACCACAGAAATAAGCATGAACACATTTGTAATTAGCACTTGCACTCTCCCAGCATGTGTAACTCCCACTATCACAACATTATGTTCCCATCGCAGATAGCATATTTTAAGCTAGGCATTTTAAGCAGTTGTCTTCTCCCATAAACCAGCTGTGTTGGAATCCTTATCAACCAAAATCAATGTCAGACCTGTGCGCAATATGGTTTTGGCAGAGAACAACACTGTTTTGTGCTCCTGAGATCATTGACAGTAATGAAATTATGTTATTGTCTTCCAGGTTGAACTTACGTTAAGTCCAGTCACGTGAGAGCACATTACGTTCTTAGATTAGTAAGAAAGCAATGGTTAGTAAAATCTACCTTTTCATTTTACAGTTCCCCTGAAAGTACAGAGTCTTCCAAATTATTGTATGCTTTAGAGAGTTTATTCCTTTGTTTCTGTTTGCAAAATAAACTTTGTTATTAATACTGAATAATTAAATAAATCCAGTGGGTTTACGTGTCTGATGACATGTGCACATCAGCAACAATCCTATAAATGCATATGCAGATGTAAGCATGAATTCAGATGAGTATGGGAGCATGGCTGTAGTCAATTCTGAAAATAATAATCCAGCTCCTAATTATGCACATGGTTGTCCATGCTGATTTAGGCCAGTATATTTATTCTCTGTTTTCTAACTGTACATCAGTGGGCATAAAGACTGTAAGTTGCCAAAGTTGAATCAGATGTATAATAGAAAATTTAAAACATTTACCATTTTGTTCAATATCAAAACATCCTTGTTTTCACAACGGTGTAACGTGGGGTCTTACAGTGTAACAAGAGCTATGAATCATTTGAAAATGTGTGATATCTTTTGTATTTCACAGATAACTTTTCTCATGGATAAGGAACTTTTCACCATAGGAAGACTTTTATATGACTCCTGCTTGTTTCCCAGTCTATTTCTAGGCTAAATCTACTGTAAAGAGAGAGGTTTTGCATCTGCCTGTGTCAGTTCTCCAGTGTATTGAGGTCAGCTTCCATTCTCGTTGGCTCTGATGCCTGCCTGTATAAATATAAATTCCATTTCCATCCTATTATTTTTCTAATCAAGGGTTTGTCAGGCAAAAGAAGATCTGAGGTGACTGTGTTTGCCATTATGCAAAACATGCCATTATGATAATATCTTCAGGACAGTCTTATAAAGGTGCCCTGCCCAAAGAAATCACAAATGAGTGCAGTGAAATAGTAGACAAATCTTGCATAATTTGCCCTCTCATTTAACATTCAGGCCACAGAGTTCACCCTAATTTGCCATACACATTTCCTCTGACATTCTCGATCTGTACATATAGTAAAAATAAGAATTGGCAGCTTTCGCTGAATAGACTTCTGTTAAGTGCTTATCAAAAGAAGAGAGGGGTTGTAAAATGCCGTCATATTTAGTACATCCTTTGCTTTCTTTTGCTTTCTCCACTAAACTCACACTTAGTAAAATCTACAGTCAATGAAATTTACTTTTTGAGCTCAAGTTGTTTCCATTCAGAACAAAGTAAAAAACATGCCAGCAAAGAAAACTTGATATTTCTTAGAAATTCTCTTTTCTTTCTTATGCCAAATCCCAAGGGGCAGGGCTCCACAGAAAGGGAGTTTATTTTCTAAATCCTTTGAACACAAAGCTCTTTTACATTTTCTAGGACAAGATGTTTTCCTAGACAATCTCAATATTGTACCTTTGTATTAATACTTTTGTCATAAAGGTGAATACACACACATATTTTATTGTATGTATTTAATTTCCATTAGATGTCATTTCAATTATTCAAATATGAACTGGCTTACAAGCAGACTCCTGTGAAGACTTGTGTCTGAGTCTTGGCAAGCACATCATATTTCTGCAGTTTCTGTGTATTTGATTTGTCTGTTCTCTCTTCTTTCTTACTGTGCAAATTTGTGTGTTGTATGTGCATGTGTGCTAAATATGTAGGACAATGAATCTACACTGACCTCTTTGTTTGGCAAAACTCCTGAATTTGTGGGGTTTCTACAAGTTTTTAATGGTGATGGCTGTTTCTGACTATTTCTATAGCCAGCCAACTAAATTTTAGGGCTGTAGAAAACTTAGGCATTTTAATTATCATTCAAAATAGGTAAATTATCCTCTTCTTCTCTGGCTGTTCTAGAGTGTCCTTCCACATCTGGGGAACAGTATGCCATTGCTTGTCATTCCTATTCGGGGATTATTCCACTATTAAACAGAGCTTAATTTAATGCAATGCCCAGTCATGAACTTAATATCAGCTTTTAGGCCTTGAATGCATCTCTTTTTTTCATTTTTTTGTGTCATGTATTGCTGTGGTCTGGTGTATCATCATCATTATAATCTTTTTAATTAAAGTCAATGCCTTGCCTTGATTTCCTGACTCAGTCACTGATCTTTTCAAATGCTTTCCATTTCTACTGCAATCTTTTGAAGAGCTTCCTCTCAACCATCTCCATTTTTTTGCAATTTTATCTCATTTACTAGAGCTGTTTTCAGTCCATGAAGTAATAATAAATTTGAAAAAAACCCATATGGATATTAGAAGTATTATCCTTACTGATCCATAATCTCATCAGCTACTGTGCAGCATTTGTGACTAAGGTACATGACTCTCTTAATTCGTCTTTACTGATCCACTGATGCTGAGCTGACTGATGCTGATGTGGATATAACTACATGTAGGACTAGACGTCTCTGTAAGTTCCCTTATGTTGCATGTCAGCCCAGTATGTACTCTTCCTTCTCCAAGATGCAGCCATTTCATCTTCTTGGAACTAGTTTTAAATTCAAGTCTACAAAACCAGTTTTCCAAGGTGGCAAATAATGCTTTCATTGTCAGGCATATATGCCAGTGGTGCCTTATCATTTACATTTACTGAAAAGCTTTGCTATAGATCTTTCAAAATTATGCCCTCCAAGCCATCTAACAGCAACATTCATCTTCATGATGAAAAGTGAGCATGAGTCCATGTCCCCTACTCCTAAATCGAACTTCGAATTACCCAATTGCTTGATTTTTCTACCATTTCTTACCGCACTACAGCAGTCTCAATACACACCTTTTATAATTACAGTTTTCTGAAACTCCACATGATATCCACACCCTCCATATTGTATCCACTCAAATCAAGTCAGTTGTTTACCACCAAAAGCTTTAACCCACCTTTATTACTCCCCTCCCATCGGTTGACAAGAGTGATAATTTGGTCAATACAGCTTGCATATGCTGTGAAGTCACACTGTTTCTGGCCCTCTGTTTCCTCTGAGACTGGCCTTAATCTGTTGGTAATTATGTTCAGGATGATTTTTCCACCAGTGACTAAGGTTAAACTTCTGTAATTATCTGGATCGGCAGGATCTTCCTTTCTTTAAAGCTGGTACAGGTATTGCCTTTAGCTGCTTATCTGCTACCTCCTTGTGTTCCTGTACATCCGTGTCTCTGGGTTTTGGCTGCTTTGTTGGCACTTTCACTGACAGCCTTCAACAGCTCAGCTGTTACACTGCCTGTTCCCACAGCTGTCCCACTTCTGACTACTTCACTGCTCTTCTCGCTTTCCTTTGTCTGCAAACATAAGTAGAAGCAATATATCAAACAACATAGCTACCAGGACCTTTCAAGTCAGTGATGTCAATATTTTTTGTACTTTATTAAAAAAACCCCATGATCAGGATTATTGGACCAAGCCCCAGCTTATCACATCTGTATGCATGGCTAATATATCCATATTTCTGCTCTTCTTTTGAGGTCTGATTTCTTCAAAATGGTCCCCAAACCAAGTTTCCATCTTCATGGGACATAAGGAGATAGCTTCTGAAAACCATCCTATGTGCATTAACATGCATTGTTATGCAGCCAGATTTAAAATTCTTGGTTGGAGCCGGCCATTGTATGAAGCCTGAAGGCCAACACAGGCCATCAAGTCTGCTCTGTGGATCTCCATGGTTTAGCAGGAAATGTTTGGATGGGAGCTTGCTGCATCTGTTGCCTCTCCTGCCATCGCTGCTGCCATAGCCACTGCTTCTCTCCTGCCATCAGTGTTCCAAACAGCGAGCCGGCACGGCATTGGACGTACACAGCTAGCAAAATGCTCACAGCACTATCTGCTGTCTCTTCTCCCCAGTGGTTCTGACCTTCGTTGAATTTGCATGGAGAAACTGTGCGCCCAGATCAGCTACCAGGGCATAACAGGTTACTGTGCAGCTGCTGATCTGTGGTAACTGCTCATTCTTAGGTTGTGGCAGGTGCAAAGGAAACGGGTAGGAAACCGTAAAAACCTGTGCCTCCTACAGGTTGCAACTCCATAGGTGTGCTGTGGTCACACACACAAAAACTGAAGCACCTCTGTCTGCAGTCCTGGGCATCCAACTCCAGGCAGATGGTCACTGTAAGAGCTTTTCAGTATTATTGTATTTTTACTAATTCTTCTTGACTTCTTTTACTCACTCTTCCTAACAACTGCCACACTGTCCAAAGCCAGTAAACCAGCCAGGCTTTCTGAACCAAGCCGGGGAGAAGCTCCAGCAAGCTCAGTCTCATGGTACCACTGTGCCTGGTCAGAACGGGGCATCTTCTGCCCAGGTCAGTTCAAACACCACCTATTCCCCATGCAGGAGTGCAGCAGAACTGTAAGGTGAAGCATAAATGAGAGGACATATTCTGCCTCCATTGCTGGATGAATTTGAAGAGTAGCCCTGCAAGAGAGCATATTCTACCTGCTCAGTACCAAGGGGATCAAGTATATTCCCTGGAGGAAATGGTTGCAGTTTCTTGGCTATGAGCATGGGAACAGAGCTGTGCTTTCTGTTTCACTATCAAGACTATTATCTGTAAAACTGTACATTCCTTTAATTAAACAGCAAAGAACGTGTTTGCTTAATTCTACTTTCTATTGCAAAAGCACACGATAGTGGAAATGATGGCTTCTGGTGTCTGCCAGCTCCCTGATACCCTTATGTGGTTTAGAATCTAAGCAATTAGAGCATTCATGTGGTAATTCCTCCATTGTACTTTTCACATTAATATGATAATTTCTTCTGAATTGTTTAGTCAAATTAATTGCATTGAGCCTTACTTCAGGTACACCAAGCATCCTTCTAAAGAGTTATTAAACTACCAATTTTTATCTCACTTAAGAATTACTTAATAACATTCAGGAAAGCGGGTTCATGATCTGATATGGTGATAGCTCCGATTTTTATATGTGTTGTGTTGTCAGGCAGCTTGTGAGATAATAGAAAAGATCTACTCTTGGCTAGGGAGAGGAGGAGATGTGAAGTTTTCTCTGCTGGAGTGCATATGCCTTCAGACATCAAAGCTTTTAAAATTTTCCATAGAGCAGAATGGAAACAGGACATTTTATCACCTGGGGTGCTGCCTGCTCCCTACTGCTTTGCCTGCCCAGCAGCTCCCCAGAGCGGGAGCAAAAGCAGTTCAGATCAGAAGCCAGAAGTCAGGGCGTACTCCTGGCTATGGCTGTGGGCATCCACTGACAGTAGATAGATGCCAGGACAAAAAATAAATGATAACTGTTTTTCCTGGGAACTTTATAATGACAACAAACCTCAGTAAAGAAGCTCTATCCTGGGCAATTATAAACCAAGCACCTGCAGGAGACATTTCTTCACTCTTTAAAGGCTCCGATGTTCAACTTCAGATCTATCTTCTCATCCAGCATGGCATGGAAATAAACTGTAATCGTGTAGCACTGCCAGTCTATATTATAAAGACTCTCTTGTTATAAGACAGGATAGATGTCTGGTTACAAAATGGGAATCTCCTAAAATACACACCCAATTTCTTTGTCATTTGTCTACAGCAACATGAGAAAGCTATATGTATGATGAGTTCAGAGGCAGACACTACATAGGCTGCACAGAACTGGTCCGGGAGCAGCAGTGAGAAAGACACGGCTGGCTCCTGTGAATGCGAAAGGGGTCTCAACAATGTCAGGTATGAACAATGATGTCAGATATGAATTTGGAAGGGTGACATTTTTATTTATTTTTATTGGGTGATTATCCACTTGTGAGAAATACAGGCCAAGGGTCTGGGAAAACTAATTATGTCTGGAATTTATCTTGATAAAATATAAAGGCAGATTATGTTCCTTGGGTCAAAAGCTGTTAGCATAAGTATGAGATTATGAGTTCCTTGGTTCTTTACTGCTTTAAGAAAAGAGAGAGAGAGAGAGGATTTTTAAAGAAAAAAACAAGAGTAGTGAAATAATGACTATGTGCATGCAGAGAGAATTTGTTGATTAGGCTGGTAGGTACTTCTACAAAACATTATTTTTGCTGATTTTAGATGTCATGTCCATTACCTCAGCCAAAACACTGTTATCACAAGCTCTGTAGTAAATAACCTTCCCCATGGTTTGCCTTCTTGTTTCTAAAAGATCATCTGATTCTCCTGGACTGTTGAGCTCAAGAAAAATGGAAAAAAGTGGGAGATGATCCTTTTAAAGGCAAAGTACATGCTGAAGGAAAATGCATTTTCATGTGCTGTCAGCGGCAGCCAAAGTACCACTTCCTATATACAGGCCAAAGGAAGAGGAGGTGAAATATTTGGGTACATACTAAAGGCTGTGTATCCATGAAACTTCCACTTCAAATCCTAGCCAAATCTTCTCTGACTGGCTTGAGATAAATAATCACCCAACACTAATCAGCAGAGTTAAAATGTTGGGGTTTTTTCAACCTTGGTTTTAATTGAGCAATTCCATATCTAAGTTTCTTGCCCAATAGCTACTCCAAATATTTTAAAATTTAGTTTAGATTTGAATCCTGAGGATGGAAATCTCAGCCTACAGTTGAGTTATGTTGGTGATCGTCATCGCTAACCATCTGCCTCTGGTCAAATTTCTTTTATTGAGCTCTTTTTTTATTTATTCCTGGAGGATTTGCTGCACAATATGACAAATACCCGTCTGTCAGTGGCATGTTCTCAACTTCATTGGTTAGGCTTGTTGAGAAGCAGTTAGGACTCTACCTCCTATCGACAACATAAAAGGGATAGAGTTTGTGTCTCCTCTTGCACCACTTAATCTTTACCAAGGGCTGCTTCTTCTCCCATGAAGAGACCTGCTCTATAGTGTGAGTAGTGGCACTGAGAGACCCAGTCACAGTAGATGTAACACAGCTGATCTGGCTTGTAAATTAAGTCCTTATGCCCAGTCCAGAGTTTCTCAGTGCTGGGCAGCTATCCCCTCACAGCAGCAGAGGAGTATGACCCCTTCAAAAACAGTGGTCTGCAACCCACATTGGTAGAGACGGCAAGACTGCTATGCACCACTGTCCTTGGGGTTTCCCTTCCTATTAACTGATAATGCGTGTGCTGCTTACATGGTCTGATGTGTATTTAAATTGCCATTTGCAATGGCATGCTGAGAGAGACATTTATTAGTTAGAGCATAAAAGGGAGGTAGGGAGAGCAAACTGGCGACGAAGCAAGTAAGTAAATAAACACAAACATGCTTAGTCAGAACATTCATCTGTCATATCGATTGCTTTTAAGATAAGAGGATAGATATTAAGAAGCTTGTATGCTACTATGAGACAATACAGTTTAAGGTGATAGCCTGGTCACAGACTAATACTGTGACTTTATATAAATCCATTGTAAAGAATCTTGCCATACATAGAAGGGGGGAGGTGATAAATGATGGCCTCAAGTCCTGTTGCCCCTCTTTTCAGGGGACTGAGTCAGCATCAAGGTGACTCAACGCCTTTTCTATTTCCAGGTCTCTCAGCCTGGTGCATCCCTTTGCAGTACTGGAAGGAATAAAAGAAGAGGGATTTCTCCCCACATTTTTCACCTCAGTGGTTGGTCCAGCTGTGTCTAGATTTTTTTTTTCAGGTCAGAATTACTAATGATTAAATTTGCTTTGTGAAGGTGCAGTTCAAGCTGCAGCTTCATGATTGCTTGACACCCATCAAAGCTGAGGCTGTTGCCGCCAGGAGCCATCCCCTTCTCTCCCATCTTTCAGCTGATGCCTTCCCTTTCCCCTCTGCTGGCACTAGCACCCCTGCAGCCATGCCAAGAGCTGGAGAAGGGAACTGATGCAAGTGGAAGTGTAGTGGATTTTGCTGGTAAGCTTTCAGCTGGGGCAGCGCACCGGTCCACTTCTCCCTGCTGCCCCACAGGTGTTGCTGCACGCAGCAGGAGTGGGAGAAATGGCCGGGAGTGGGAGGAAGTGTGGGACCATCTCCCTCAGGGGGCTTAAAACAATTGTGATCACAGCCCTCCAAAGCTTTCCAGGGAGGAAAAATAGGCCTCAGGAAAAAGAAATGTGTGTGCGAGCTTTAGGTTAAATTCTCTTTTCTATCACAGACTTCCTACCTGACTTTGAATAGGTCATTTTAATCTCTTTCTGCCTTAGATTTCCCTCTCCAAAACGAAGACAGAGCAGTACTTTCATCTTTCAGAAGAAACACATTAGAGATTTTGAGGTGCTGAGGTGCCCAGGTACTCTGGGAATAGGGGCACAGAAAGACTTTTGATAGGTTTGCAAATATTTTTAAAGTGCTTCTGCCTCAAGCTTCCCTTTTTAATTGCCTTAATTGTAGACAGCATTTGTACTGCACAGCTAAGTTCTTTGTAGCTTAACATTTTGTAAGTATCCACGCTTTTGGCAAATCATTGGTGTAAGTGAATTCCAGATAACAGAATTCAAGGTATAAAGATGAGATATATGGCAAAAGATGGAAGGGGTTTTTCAGGCTTTAAAAACGTTTTCACTGTGTTTCAAGTTTCAATAACTTTTAGCGGTGTCACTCAACAACAGTGTGAGCAAGCACTCCATGGTGAAAACAGCAGCTGTAGTCTATTTTACATGCAGTTACCTTTCAATCAGTTGTTCCACAGCATTAGTCACTCCATCTGAACCTCGGCCTGATCTGAGATCAATGCAAGCTCATCAGACCTGACATTGTAATCTTTTTTCCAACAGAGCTAATGTATGGTTTTGTTTGTGACCAGACCCATCACTTACACGGCTTCAGACTAATAAACTTGCTTTAATACACAGCAGACAGAGTGGGTGGTTGGACCACAACCATTTTTCCAGAAATGGATGATAGTACTCCATCAATACTGTCATTGTGGTCCTCTTCCTAGTCTAAAAAGCTCTGCTCACGGAGTAATATTTGAAATGTTTATCCCTAGAAAAAATATACTTGATGTAGCCATAACAAGTGGTAGAATATCCTTTTTGCCTCAGAATTTGAGATTAGAATGTCTGTATTTATAGCCAAAGGAGGATACCACTAGAAATAAATATTTACTAAGGTGGTGATATTATTACAAGGGCAGATCTTCATTCAAGAAGAAAAAGTCAGTCTTGTATTTACAAAACTCAAATGAGAGATTACAGACTCGTTATTCTGGGATACATTGGGAGGAGCTGCGGACACTCTCGAGGGCAGAGAGGCCCTGCAGAGAGATCTGGACAACTTAGAGAGCTGGGCAATCACCAACCATATGAAGTTTAACAAGGGCAAGTGCCAGACTTTGCACCTGCGACATGGCAACCTTGGATGTACGTACAGACTGGGGAACGAGAGGCTGGAGAGCAGCCCCGCGGAGAAGGATCGGGGGGTTCTGGTCGACGGCAAGCTTAACATGAGCCAACAGTGTGCCCTGGCAGCCAAGAGGGCGAACCGTGTCCTGGGGTGCATCAAGCACTGCTTTGCTAGCTGGTCGAGGGAAGTGACTGTCCCGCTCTACTCTGCACTGGTGTGGCCTCACCTTGAGTTCTGTGTGCAGTTTTGGGCGCCACAGTATAAAAAGGATACGAAGCTACTAGAGAGTGTCCAGAGGAGAGCCACAAAGATGGTGAAGGGTTTAGAGGGGAAGCTGTATGAGAAGCGGCTGAAGTCACTTGGTCTGTTCAGCCTGGAGAAGAGGAGACTGAGGGGAGACCTCATCGTGGTCTACAGCTTCCTCACAAGGGGAAGAGGAGGGACAGGTGCCGATCTCTTCTCCTTGGCGACCAGTGACAGGACCCAAGGGAATGGCAGGAAGATATGCCAGGGCAGGTTTAGGTTGGATATTAGGAAAAAGTTCTTCACCCAGAGGGTGGTGGAGCACTGGAACAGGCTCCCCAGAGAGGTAGTCATGGTGCCGAGCCTGACAATATTCAAGGAGTGTTTGGACAATGCTCTCAAACACACAGTGTGAATTTTGAGATTGTCCTATACAGGGTCAGGAGTTGGACTCAATGATCCTTGTAGGTCGCTTCCAACTCAGGAGATTCTATGATTCTATGATCTGTCCAACTCTGGCAATCTGATTTTAAAGGGCCTATTACCAGAAAGCACAGGGAGCAGCACTTTTTACATATAAGGTCCCTGAAAGATGCTGGGACCAGGGGTATTTGAAGTCAGTGGTCTGTTTCTGAAACCGCATCTCTACATCTTCTCTCCAGCTTTACCACATACTCTTTTTTTGACCTTGGAAACACACTTCATTTCTCCACGTTTAAGTTCCTGCATTTAGAAAATGGGGATTAAGAACACAGATGCAAAGCTGCTCTAAGTTTATTGATATTTGCAGCTTTCAGAGCTGTAATGGGTGGTACCGTACAAAGGCAAAAGAGTTCTTTACATTTTACTGAAGTGATTCATTTTTCAGCTGGCCGCAATGTTGTACTGCAAATCTTCAATGAGTATGGACTTGCCAATTTGAAGGAACAACTGATTTAACTAAATGGTTTTTCAAAGACAGGTAGAGAAATTGGTGCAACCCCATCATGGAGATAAATTTATATCAGGCTGAGTGCCTCGTATTGATTAAGCTTATGTCAGCAAGGAATCAACTTCCTAATTCCATGAAAGGCACTTTTAAACTGAAATAAGAGTGTCTACACAGGGGGTTAGTTTTATATTGTCACTTTTTTTCCCAAATAAGACAAGCCTTTAAGCCCCATATCCCTAGTGCTGTGCATTTCAAAAGAGAAAAACAGAAAAAAGTAAGAGAAGTGGCATAGTGGGCATGGCAAAACCAATTAAGTTTAAGATATATCCTGTCCTTGGCACTCTGAGTGCTACATTGGCTCAGAATTAGACTTGCTATGATTTGAAGCATCTTTAAGTCTGCTGCTATTTAACATGTTATGGGGGAACACAGTTCTGTCACAGTTTTTTAATGGCTCAAACGATGCTGACTGGCATATCCCAGAGATGTGGGTTCAAGGCTGTGGTTTCATGGCAGCCTAACTTCTACTGCACATCAGCTCCAACAATGAGATCTTTGTATCATGCAACCCGGAAGGCACAAATACATCATTTGTAAGAAGGAGGGAAAAGTGCCTCCCAAAGCAGTTCAGTAAACACTTTTGCTTGCTGTGGCAGTGGTGTAGACAAAATTTAGGATGAGCTGCTGCTAGCCCTTCTCTGCCAAAAGTAGGACCCAGACCTCCAACTCCTAACTGTCATCACATACGTACTTGGAAGGATGTATGTGTAGGCACAATGCACTGTATTGATGACTTTTAAGCAAATATTTAAATCAGAGTCTGCATTTTTATAAAGTCATGATGTATTCAAAGAAGAAGCTATACAATTGTAAAAAAAGTGTGTAAACAGAAATATAAAAACTCAATGGCTTTGCAGAAATACTAACTTTGTCCATCTGTCTAGCTATAATAAATGGCAGAGCAACAATGTGCGAAAGAATCACATCAGCAAAGTGCTTCCTGAATTTTAACATTGATTTCAACATTAATTGATAACACATTAGAGCCAGAAGGTAGACATCGCTTCTTTTTCCTTCCCATTCCTTTCTATTGCTTTCTATTCAGTGTTCGTATTTTTAAGTATATTCTTCCTCATGAACTAAAGAGCTTCCAAAATTGAAGAGTAAACAAGAAGTCCTCATCCCCCTCACTTTCCTGGTGGAGTACGTAAGGATGGGATTTCCCTTGCTTTCCAAGGGTGTGCCTGGACCCTGCTTCCAATGGTGTGACTACCACCGAGAGTCAAAGTGGGAAAAAGAGGTGTTTTCCTCTGAAAATACAGAAGTACATAAGCATGCCAGAATCTTCTGGATGTTACAGATTTAGACAGCCAGCTGTTGCGCTAGCTGTGTCTCCTGCATATGGGCTCATTCCTGCTGAGCAGACTTGAGGCTGAGGGTGTTATTGCAGTGGTATGCTGCTGTCATGGGGCTGCGGCTGCTGAGACCAGCCATCCCGGACATGAGCTGGACCAGTCCAGTGTGAGACTTTGAGATAAGGAAGAAAACTTTGATAGACTCTGTATTCGGCATGTGGCCAGCTGAAGGGAACAGAAGACCTGGGACACTGAGATGACGTGGCTTGTCCTGCTGGTCTTCAGTGCTGGGAACTCCACGACAGTTTTCTTAATGTCAGCAATACCATAAGAAAGAACACAGAATTACAATAACCATCCCTGCAGATGATAAATGTGTGGCTTTCCACAGATAAATCCAAATCCAGTAAAAATTACACAATCATCTTGTTAGTCACTATGGAGAACAGAGACGTCACAAAATCCAGAAGCATAGAGTCCAGATGCACACTGATGTCCAATAGCTTAATGTTCTGACAGGGATACTAGGGGAGGAGAGGCTTGAACACTTTGCAGTTGGGCTATATGTTGTGATTTGCTTATGTGAGCTATACAGAATGACCACCTGTGACAACAGGAAATGAAACTTCATCATCCTTAAGGTAACATTCACTACCATGAACTTTGAGATTTTTCTGAAGTGCTTCTTCTTCTCCTCCTTGAAGACTGCACGACCAGGCTAGGGATGGTTTATCCGGGGCACACGTGAGATCCGGGGCACATGTGAGATACCCGATACACTCCTAGAGGTGCTGCAGTGTTGAGCAGTCGCTGTGCAGCGGGGTCAGAGAGTAGGGGAAATGCTAACTAGAAAAGTCAGCTGCAGAATTGGGGGAAGGTCTAGAACACTAATCCTGTCTGTCCTTAAGACAATTCCTTTCACACAACTAGCCCAAAGTTTCTGAAAAGAATTTACTTCAAAATACAGCTGACCCCTCCTATATGAAGAAGAATGTATTTAGGGGAGAAGAAGTGCTTACAAGCAGATCCTAGTGGTGCATTCCTTTCAGTCTTGCTGGGCAGTTTGCCTCTGTTTACACTGGTTAAATATTTAAAGCTATCTTTCCAAAGTAAAGCAAAAGCCCAAAAGATTTTTTCTAAAGTGAAAGTTGAGATTGTCCTTTAATACGTGCCAAGCCACATTCCATGGAGAAAGGCAGATGCAGGCTGCGAATTACTCCCTGCTCTAATCTCATCCTGCTCACTCTCTCAATAACATTCATGGAAAATACATGCACACCTAAAAAACACAGAAAAACAACTTTCCTCCACTCTATCCCCCCACCTCACACACATACCTTTTCAATTTGTGTATCTTGAAATAGTAATGCAGAAAATATGATCTGAATCTCATTTACATCAGTGGAAATGGGGAGTAATTTCACTAAAAGGAATGTACTTAAAGCACGGCAAAAGCAGTGTGAGACCAGAAGTAAAAGCTCGTCACGTAATTTCCCCTTGCATCACAGCCTTGTGAAGCTCTACTCGCTTCCCTTGCATCTGTGAAATCAGCAGGTCTACTCCTGGGAGTAAGGATTGCCGGCTTAGGCCCTTAAATCAGCCTCTCTGTGTTTGAAGAACAAGAGAGAGGCTGTGTTTTCAGGCACTGTATGTAACTGTAGAAGAACTCACTCAAGAAAGGGAAATAAAAAGAGAGTAAAAATGTTCACATTCTCTCTGAACAAAATGAGCTGTGATCTGCAATTGCCCTTTTAAGAGTTGTGACTTTTTCTTGTTCTCCGGAAAACTTCTGGCAGCAGCAGCCAGGCTGCAGCCCCTGCGCCTCTCACCCCAGTGCAGAACATGTCAGGGAAGGCAGGCAACATACGGCTTTAATTTGCAAGGGATCATCTACATTTCTTCTGAAGAGAAAAGAAAACCAAATCAAATCTCCACATACTCAATCTATCTTGAATAAACAGCATTAAGGGAAAAAATGCTGTGGGTATTGGGAGGAAGAGACTCTTTGTAGTCCACTTTGACTGCGCATACCGTTTCTCCTCGTGCCTCTTTAAAGCATATAAAATCACTGTAATGGGGGGCTGACTTACATGAGTGCTAGTCAAAGATTGCTCTTTATTCCTAGCCCATGCTACACGGTAGGAGTTTGGGTTACAATAGGTGTCACACAGCAGGAGTAAATTACCACTGACTTCAGTGGCTAGAGCTGCATTTCCATTCTATTTCTCTTATTCCCACAACGCCCAAATACAAATAAAAGTACAATTTTTACCTAAACTGACAATCGCAGACTAATACAGCCAATTAATAAAAGGCACATACAAAGGCATCTGGGATGAATTTGAGGGTCAGATGACCTGGGCCACCCGATGGCAAGAGAATTACTTGGTATCTTGTCAAATGCCTGTTAATAACAACTGCCTCCGCGCCGAGATGACTTTCTGAGCACTTGGCTGTGCAGCCTTGAGACTCTTCACTGCAGTAAGTATTCTGGCTGCTGACTCCACCATCGCCTAGGGTTCGTGTTCAGCTCCTACTGATTTTCTTTGCCAATCGCTGCATGTGTTTGTTATTTTTGTCAGCACAGGCATATTTCCAAGAGGCTTCTAGATGTTCCAAGAAACAGTCAATGTCCAAGGTAGGCTTTTAAATTTTAAGGATTTTGTTCTTCTGGCAAGACTAAATCCATGAGATGCTATGGCCCATGGCCCTGGGGCAGATGGCTATGTCATTGGCATGTTGCACAGTGAAAAATATCTTACCGTGCAACTGTAAAAGCTGCTTGGAAGTCTTGTCCAGATAATTTCTCTCCAGAATTTTGGTCTGTAGATCTGTGTGTCAACTTCTAGGGTAAAACAACTTAGTTTAAGGAATTTGTATTACCTGGATTAAGGATTTTATCACCAGAAATATATGGTAGCTTTAATATGGCAATGTAAGGGGGTACCCTATTTCATCTTACAATTTGAGATGTATGACCCTGTAATCACCTCTCCTTCATTTCACTGCATTTACACTCTTCGTACTGATTCTCCAGGAAACCTCCTTGTCTGTGCATCGAGAGGACTTGATGTGATTGATGTACACTGCCAGCACTGAAGAGAGAGATGCCGAAATGAGACACACCTGAACTGTGGACATGTACTGTCTCATCTGGAACCCCCTAGGTCACTCCGAGAGCCAAAAATCATTCAGCTTTTAACTTGCCACACTGTATTATGATGATCATACTTTTAACCTCTTATTTAACATTTAAATCACGAAATCTTGAATCAGCTAAAAAGCTAATTATCTGAGCATAACTTTTGCTTTCATTTGGTGGACAAACATATATTTATGTTATCATCTATGCTTAGATTTTATTCATTTGGGTGGTCACTAGCCTTACTACAAATATAGTTTGTGCTTATATTGCATTCTCTGTATGTCACATAGGCCTGTGAGATAAAGCTGAACAATTTCCTCTAGAGAAACAAGTTTTCCTTAAATGCTGTGGAAAGGAAGCATTCACTCTATCCTATTACTGCCAGCCACTTAGAGCAAAACAAGAACATATTCCAACTACTTCCTACTTTGTTTCTTTCCAAAATTAGAAATTTAGATAGCTTCTTTTTTTTTTGGCCAAAGATTTATGTTGTCCCCGCCCCCCATAAAAACAGTACAAAACAGCAGCCTGAGGACAGCACCATAGTGAGGATGCTACTGGGATATAAGCAACTTAAGAGGACAAAACTCGGTACTCTTCCCACCCGCCAGAGTCCTCATTTCCCCTACTGGCTACTGGAACAAGTAACAGCGCATTGTTTTGAAGTAAAAGTTGAAATTTTGTTTAAGGTATGATTATAATGCCCAAATTCTGGTTTCTCTTAGAATGGAAGACTGTAGTTCCATGGGAAGGGGAAAGCAGAGTGCCTGTGCTTTAAGAAAGACACTATTTGTCTGTGTAAGAACACGATTACCATTGTACTGACCCAAGCAAAGGTGGCATCTAGTCCAGTCTCCTCTCTCCAACAGTCACCCATGGTGGATACCTAAGGAATCATTAAAAAAACAAGGCAGACACACAGTGATAGTCTCCTGTGGACGTGATGTGCAGTACTAGGGTTGTATGAAGATATAGTATCTTTTATTAGACCAAGACATACAGGTGGAAAAATCAGACAAACCTTTGGCCATACAAACTTTTCTTCAGGTTAGAAACACCAGCTGCAGCTCTCAGCTAAGAACAACTGCTTAACATTTACTAAGATACCTATTAAGCCAGCTCTGAAAGGAAGAAGATGGTAGCTGTAGAATAGAGAGGACATTAATGATGTTAATGATGCAGAGGATGTTAAGGATGGGAGAAAGAGTGGCATTTATTGGCTAAGCAAAAAGGAGAGACAATTACCTTACAGTCTGTTCACTCGGAGAGAGGTAAATAGGGGGATAGAAGCAGAGGGAAATTATAAACTACTATCAGGCCAGCATCTCTACTGAGTCCTTGGTTTTGGGCGTTGGGCAGAGTTAGGAAACCTAGTTCCCATGCTCACTTCTGTGGGACAAGTTCTTTAGTTTCCCTTAAGGAGCAGGACTCTTAGAGGGAGAATGTCTTATTTTGTGAGAAACTCTCCCTCACTGACAACACAGTGTTTTGGTCTATAAAGACCATCTCTGGGAGCTCATGCTGGTGCCGAGTGGTCGTTTTTAGCAGCAGAACTACCAGGAAGGCAGCCGTGCACAGGATGAAGTATGTTACAGTCCTGAAACTGCAAATGCAAGATTGGAGGATGCTGATGGTTTGATGGCAGGGGGTGTTCATTGCTATAGTAGCAGATGGGCATCAACACATCTTAACGTTTCTTGCTCAGGCACGGTTTAAACTGATCTGGTGTTTTGGACCACAGAGAATTACACGTCTAATGATGAGTTTTGTGGTTTGGGGTGCTTGAAATGTAGGACAAGTGCTTCTGGGAAGATTCTTTCCACACAGGATTTCCTGTTATGTGAAATAGTTCAACAGTTAAAACCAGCAAGTCCTAGGAACTTCCCTGAACTTACCAGCTCTCAGCCCTCGTTTTTCCCTGCACAGCACCCCATCCATTTTCATTTCCACTTTTTCTTTCTGAGCTGGTCTCACTGATACATCCCTATCTAAGCTCTACGCAGTTGTTCTCAAGTTGCATTTAGCTTTGGTAGTTACTGCTTCAGAACCAAAAATATAGCTTGTTAACCCAGAAATGTGTCTACTGTTCCTTCCATACCAGTTGGTCTGAAAAAAGCTATTACCTACATGTATAAACCTTGTCCTGTATACACTGATGTTTCACCTACAACAATCTTCTGCCTTGTTGCACACAGCAACTTAGAACAGTGACTTTTCAGTGTTTTTCAGTTTGAGAAGTGAGTATTTCCTAAATATTTCAAATGCAGACCCCCGTAGATAGAATTTCAGCCAACTGATGATGGACTTAGGCATCTTAATTACCTTTCCTGGATTGTGTGATGCGGCCCTAGCTCTGAAGACCACAGGCAGAAAGCCACGGAGGCTTCCTGAGACTAGTTAGAAATGCACTCATTTTCTGTAAGAAAGAGCATGTATAATACTTGTTCCTATCTAAAGATCCAGCGTTGAATTGTTTTAGGATGAATAAGAAGACAATACCGTCATTTAGGGCTGAATATAAATTAGGTTTTGTGCTAGAAAGGAGTTAGTAATTTTAATTACTGATGTAGATCTGAAGAGGAAAATCTGTAGCTTAAAACTGTAAATACAATATGCGAGGAATCAAACTTTTTTTCAGCAGAAGATGGAAAAAGATATAATTTGTGCACATCATTTTTGAACTACGGTCCTCTGAGAAGGGAGTTCTTGACAGAACTCAATGAACCTCAGTAAACCAGGACATCAGCAATCGACATATTTAAGGTTGTGCAGTTTCTAAACATGATCCTGCTCCTGCAGTCGTTACACAGCATAGATCTTGCTATTAATTAGCTTGAATGTGGGACAGCACTGCTGGGAGAAAGAAAGTGGCCTAAATAGCACAGTCCAAATTTTATCTGTAGCTATCCAAGAAATAAGGATGTCTTTTATTAACCCTTGCCACCTGTGACAGCTAGAAATAAATGCCAGGCTTGTATTATTCCTAATGGATTTTTGCAGCTCATTAGCGTATAAAGTGGAAAGGGTGGGAGCGTGCTGCAGAGAAGGAAGACAGCTGGCCAGAGAAGTTTCATGCCTGGTTCAAGCTCTGAATGGCAGCATTAACCGTCGGACAAATATGAGCACGTTCACATCCACGATGCGGAGGCTCGGTTACTGAATGTTTGGAGAATGTGGTAGGATTCTCCTCCTCCTCTCCAGGAGCACAGTTTATTATTCTTATTGAATCCCAGCGAGTACAGTAAATCCCCCACTCAGTCTCCATCATTCTTCCGGACTATGCATTTTGGAAGAGCCAACAGGACCTCCGTTCTGTGCGACCAACGGGGTTTTAGACGCACAGAAAGAAATGGCCACTGTTGGCGGTCACTGTATGCCCATTCACCCCCTCCCCAGAATATAGCGAACATAAAAAACCTGACGGGAGGTATTTGCAAGTCACGCAGCATTCATCTTGAATTAAGCTGGAATAGCTGCCCACTGGGCAGAGCGAGGAAGGGGAATGGGAAAGCCCCGTTGCGATGATTTTCCTATCTCAGGCTGCCGCTGTAGACATGATAGGAGGAAGACGCACACACAACTTGGTGGAGAGAGACTTAAAAGTGTCTCTGGAGGGAGGCGAGTTTTGGCCACCCGCACATCACCGGTTGCGTGTGTGAGACGCGAGTGACCACCGCGCTCTCCGCCTTCCAACTGCCGCCGCTCCTGCCCGCGCCCGAAGTTGTGACAATAACCCTATCTTCTAGATTTCAGTCCTGCGAGGATGCTCCCCGATTGTTCCCTGCTCCCTGCAGCACAGCCCGGGCAACAGCACCGGCCTCCCCCCGCCCAACCCTGCCCTTTGCTATTTGGCAAATATCGCCCC
>WAAD01024415.1:2644-13663 GCA_013389945.1 Fregata magnificens
TAATGTTGCTTTTAACCTGTTATAACCTTAACCTAGGGATGGAAGTTAAAAAAGCAAATACATCATGAACCAAGGTAACATCTGTGTGAACTTGATCAATTTTGCTGTACAGTAAGTCGCAGCTTATTATATGCTTATAAGAGTAGATATAACATGACAAAAAATATAATAACTTGCCTCACAGAACTTCTACAACTGAAGGTCAGCATTTAAGTTAATATTGTTTTAAAATGCTTTTTATTATGTCAAGCCATAGTAAGACAGTATCATAACTCAAGAAGTTACCAAAGACAGCAAGATTAAATATTAGCTGTTAAATTTCATTTTCTTGTTTTGTATTAGAACTGAGAAATAAATTCAAATACAGACTTAAAACTGTGCAGCAAACTTTATTGCATGTTTCAGAGCCAGAGAAATATTATATGTTGCAGTTAGACAGGTCTTTTTGCAGCTGATGGTCATTATTTATCCCTCAGTTTTTCGAGATATTCCCCAAGAGAATAAATACTTTTTTATAAGACTTCCTTAATGTTACTGTTTATGATATAGGTCTTAGTAATTGGGATCTAGTCCAATTACTAGATCCCAATCCTGCAACTAACACTGACTTGAATGCATTATGTTGCCTATATGAAATTAATTGCAGGATGTAAGTTCCAAGTTGATACCTTTGTGTGCATGTGATAAAAATTTGCTTTTGGCACAGTATGCTACTGTTGTACTGCTCTGTGCTTTTTGGTAGTTCCCTTTTGGTACTGCTGACAAATTTTAATTCTCTTTGCATCTTTTAAGATGGCATGAGGTAACTTTTGAAGAACTTGGTTTCATCAGAATAATTTCTCAAGGGAAGAATTTGACCTATGTTTTGTTTCTGATTATAGTATAATCTTAGCACTCACAGGACATGACTTGAAAGTCACATGTAACAGAGACATTTCAGTCTTAATTTGTAAGGACCAAACTCCTCCTAAATCATGGATCTGTGGGCTTCAGAGGTATTTAAAAGCTTTTCTTATTTCTAAGGTCCTTGCTGAATCATACTTCAAGCTCTCAACTCTTCATGGGATCAAGGTCTAACTCAGTCCTAGCAAAGTTTCATTTCAAACAAAAGCTGCTTGTAAATTATCAGATACCAGTTGAGATATTTTGTCTAAGAAAATAAGCGATTACAAACCTTCAAACAGAAATGCTTGTAGGTTCTTAATAGTAGTAGTTCTACCACAATACTATATCAGGATAGGATCATTGAGGTTAGAAGGGTCCTCAGGTGGTCTCTAGTCCAACCTGCTGCAGGTTTAGCTATAATGTTAGACCACGTTGCTCAGGGCTGTATCCAATCTGGTCTTGAAAACTTCCAAGGATGGAGACTGCATAACTTCTCTGAGCAACCTGTTCCAATGCCTGGCTGTCCTCATGGTGAAAAAAGGAGATACATTTCTAAACGTTACTTCAATGTAAATGGAAGCCAAATCTAGATCTACGCATGTGAAAACAGCTTTTGCACTTAATATAACATATAATCACCTAATTTTTGTTTTTTTAATTCTATGGATGGCATAAGCATGACCTTGTTTGTCATTTGTTTCAGCCCTTTAACATTTTGCACAGAAATACGAATGACTAGGTGTTCTAGCATTGACTTTCATGTCTACTGCCTTGTAGTACGCCATCAAATTTCCATTCAGTTTTGTGAAGCAAGTGACAAAAAATAGCTATGTTATTGTTAACAATGTGGTTTGCTCAGATAACTTTTCTGTAGACTTCAGTAGTAACATGTTTTCCAATTTACTGTGGTTTATTCCTGGTTTTTTTATATTAGGCTTAGATTATTTTAAGAGTAGGAAAACAAACAGATAAATCAAACAAGAGCACGCTCACATTGAAATTATGCTCTTCATGACCTTCATTCATGAATTCTTAACACATTTTAGATTTACAAAGAAACTGTGTTCCCTGAGCTGTGAGAAACTGGGATACAAACCTGGAACCTCTGTCCACACCCATTCTCTGTATCAAAATATATCTTACTTCAGTAGTCCAACATCGATAGCTGCAACAGTGCAAGACAGGTCTTGCACGTGATCTAGCAATGATTTGTTTAACATTTCTGTGGATTTGGAAAATAATTTATCTTCTGTTTAGACAAACTGTCATTCTTGTTGATTGCAAAATTATTTCCTTATGCATTAAAGCTGCAAGAACTGAACGTTCCTTGAAAAACCATTGGAAAAATGTGGTCCTTCTACTACTACCAAAAAAAAAAAAAAAAAAAAAAATCAATAAAGTGAAGTTTCTTTTGCTTGAAGAACTATCATGCAACCAGTGATTATTCTGATTACCTACTCATCAGTATAAATAGCTACACTAGCTGATAGCCCTTGACTTCAATGATAATGAAAAACCAAAAATGTTTTACCATATATAGGGCAATTTTCCCAGAGAAATGAAAGGAGGAAACACCAATCAGCATCTGACTCCAAACACACAGTACATGAATAGTAAATAAAGCACAGCAAACTTAAGAAGAGGACATACAGAAAATCTTCCTACATTTTGAAAACATTCTTTAACCTTCTTTCCTCTGGATCAAGCAGCTATTGTAGTATACCAAAACCAGACCCATTTGGAAACGTTCCAATAGGTTGGTAATGTCAAATAATTTACAACTTAGATGAAATACAGGAAAATGGAACTATTTATAAAACAGTATCAGTTGTGTATCAGCATAGAGTAAATATAACCTGAGCAAGAATATATGTGGGGTTTTTTGTAGCCTATCTATATTTAAGTCAACCAAGTTAGTATAACTTGTAATTTATTTTAGGATGGAATTTAGAGTTATCTACTCAAAGTCTTTAGTAACAGAGCTTTTCACAGAAGTTTGTGGGAGTAATGAGGGTTTCCATTTCCACCCGCAACATCAGAGAAATAGGATAGGGGCCTGTAACATAGCCCCTGTACAGCTATAAATGGATACTACAGCAGCATACATGTTGTGGAAAGCACTGATTACTGTAGCTTTGTTAAATCTCTCTTCAGTATCTCTTTTTGAGTTGGCCTGTTGAGGGAGAGCACAGAAGTTGACTGTTAGGAAGTCTGTAGGGTGTGAGACATGCTGTTTCTCCATTTTCATCATTCTCTAGGGGACAGGCTCCCTATAGCAGGTAAGTGGAAGGAAGAATTTTCTACTAAAGGTGAGTTTCGTTTTTAAAATCAACGTATAGAAAGGCTTTGGGAAAAATTGACAAGAACTCCTTAGATGCTATAAATCAAAATACTTCTTGTGTTTGACTTGCGCTTCAGCAAGTGGGAAGTCCACATCCTATCAGGCCCATAACCTTAATTCTTGGACTTGGTTGACTGTAAATTTTGATGAAGTTCTGGCAAATTGCAAGGGTGACAGAAAAAAATCGAATGCCAAAAGATGTAGAGCAAAGAGATTAAGCTCTTGGGGTATAGAATTAGTTTATAGTTAAGAGGGCAACAGATTGTGATATTTCCATATAGTAACTGTGGATATTGCCTGCTAGAATTTCTTACCTGTTGCACTCTCAACGGAATTCAGATATCTTCTTTGTAACTGGAGGGCACTGCCTCAAAAATTACAGGTCACAGAAAAGTTGAGGCTGGAGAGGACCTCTGGAGGTTACCTTGTCCAACCCCACAATTTCCCCAAAAGTTTCCTTTCCTCCCAACAGAAAGAATCCTTGAAAAGGAGCCAAATAAAAGCATTTGGGATATCGGTGAAATAGAGGCTTTTATTCAAATGAGAGATTAAATTCATTAGCCGTTTTCTGGAAGTTTCCCTTCTATCTATATGCTTACCATGTGAGGAAATGAGGCTCTACAATTAATGAGAGAAGAAACATAACTACTTGTGACTGCTCTGTTGTATTTAAGCTAATTCTACACATCAGTGCCCGTCACCTGGGAGAAAGCAGAAAGAACTAGCCATCTTTCATAACCTTGCCAGCTTCCGCTCAGGCTGTTTGAGGAAAAGCCCTGTAACTGCAGTCCTCCTCGAGCGAGGCACGCCGGGTGCTGTCAGCGACAGCTGCTGTGCTGTCCCACTGCCGCCCGCTGCCCTGCCCTCGCCAGCCCCGGACAGGATACAGCAGGAAGCAGCCTGGCTGCTGTAGCAGATGGTGAAGAAGAAAGTAGAGGTAGGACCTGTGAGATTTAAGAGCTATGTCTGCCTGGAGTAAGTTGAGTGGCTGCAAAGGATGTGGTAATTTCTGAATGCCTGAGGAACATGGGGTCCTTGCTGTATGTCAGTGAGGAAATGGAGGGAAAAGGTGGGCCTGAGGTAGAGGAAGTCACGTGGTACACATCCTGGGAGACAAGGAAGGAGGAAAAATAGGATGAGGAAATGAAAAGGCAAATGGAGAGACAGGTAAACATTGTAAAGAAGTTGGTTTCCTGTACGAAGTGAGCTGTCATACTGAGCTTCTCCTCAGCACGTGTAACTAGGGCTGGTTTCACATGCAGAGGAGAGGGAGGGCCACAGGTATTTACACTGGAGGGTATCCTGGAGGGACAACGGGCAGGGGATGGTGTGAGTCCAGTTTTGTCTTTGTTCATTTGCCTGTTTTAGTATTGAGCCTGTTTTCTTGAAGCTTTTACGTTAGGAAAAAGGAGGGTTCCATAAACCTCTGCAGCTTCTTTGCCTCTGGGGCACACTTCCCAGGGTTTTAACAGAAACAAGTCTGTCACATATAGGTTATTTTGTACCAAGGGAAGAGAAAGGACACAAGTGAACTTCACAGTCTGTTTGGCTGTCCCTCCAGGATGACCTTCCTCAGGCTGAGGAACCACATCTCCTACTGTCCATCTGAAATCAAACCCTGGATACAAGTGAGGAGGCAAATGATCTGGAAGTCCAGTCCTGGCATGTCAACTCATGAAAGGGCACTCAGAGAAAATCATCGGGGGAGAAAAAGGGAGTAGAAATTGACTGGGTTGTTTCACCTGGAGTTCAGACCTGTCAAAACACAGTAATAAACCAGCAAGATGCTTCTCAGCGATAGGTTGAAAGACCAAAAAAACAACCAAACAACAAAAAAAACCCACCCAGTAATTTGTTAAACAGCACAAATTATGGGATCATGAGGTAATCTCAAGTAATCTCTTGTGGTAAAATGTCTGCTCTGCCTTTTTTACTAGGCTTTTTATGATTGGCTTTGTTTGTAAAGTAGTACTGTTGATACCAGTTACACACGTGGTCTTTGAGTATTAACATGAAAATGTAAGTTCATTTCAGGAACTGCTGGAGGGTGGATGTTTTTCACAGTTTGTAATCCTTGTTTATGTTATGCTCTGTCTATTGAGTAAAATACAGTTTCAGTGCACTAACTGAAATGGGAGATTTCTATTTTAAGGTGGGGTTATGTTTACAGAAATAATTGTTAGCTACATCACTGAGAAAAACAAATACATAGTGCATTTTCTTTGGGTTTAAAGCCAGATAAGACATTCATAATAACTTATTCTGACCCCCTAACAAAGGCTGTTGCATTTAGTTACCGACCCGAATTATTGAAGGATCTCAGGACACTTTAGAGAAAGGTCTGCAGTCAGTTTCTCGCTTTGTTACTGCAGTTTGACATCCAGTGTATTTTACTCTCAAGTTTGAAGCTTAAATGGAGCATGAAGTTTCATGATTTGGCTCCCAGTATTTGACATCCTTCACTTGAAATCATGGTTCTGCCCAAATTTGCTAAAAACTGACCCTAGGCCTAGCCACTTCATTCTGTGAACGCTATAGCAAGACTAGCCCTAGTTTTGTGGGTTTATTACAAGTATTGTTCTACTTGACTAGGTTTGGTGTGAAAATACTTTCAGTGCTACCTTACTTCTTTACTTTCACCAATCTGATCATTTTAAAAATTAAATATAAATTTTAAAGTGAAATCAGTTAGTTGCATATTAAAAGCCATAAATTATGTAATCTTTTAATCCACAAATCATAGTTGTATAATATAGTTAAGTACACTTGGAAAAAGTACTACTTTATGTCTGACTGTTTTTATCCTTTGATGCCATGCCTGTTTTTAGGATTTGCTGTCAGGGGAAATTCATGGCAAAACTTTCATCTTTCAAGTGATACAAAATTTGACACACAATATAGAACATCAATTTATTCTTAAATATGGATTTATTGTTAAACGTAGTCTAATTATGCATGTTAATATCATTAATTAATATTTTGCTATTTATATCAACTTTTATATTGGTCCCTGCTCTGGTTTTTAGGGTCTTAAATTATTGCTTTTATAAATTGCTTACTCAAGTAAGAATTATTTATCAAAATGTAAGTGTGGGAAAATAATCTTTTTGAGATTAGTTTCTCTCAAATCCTATGACAGCAAACTAGAGGAATATAGTTGTCATTCTCTTTCATTTCTCAATGGCTTTGAGACTGTAGTTTGTTATTTTATCTTGCAGCATTTTTCTAGTATATAAACCAGTATATAAACCTCAGCACACTGCCTGGAGAACAAAATGGGAGTTTAAAAATGAAACCTTCCATTTTACAAAATTGATATAGACCACACAATAAACTTAGGTAAGTACTGAAAGTACCCACTTCATGTCATTATATTATATATCAGAATGCATAAAGTATGACTTGTGGGTGAAAGTTGCCCCCTACTGTCTGATGTGACATTTACATACAAAATATATATATAAAAATTGGAGGAATTAAATTGAAATGACCTTATTGTTTTTCCTACTTGTTTATTGCAATGGAAATTTCTTGGGTTTCTCCACAGTGTAGTTCTACCATTCAATGCATACAATGTTAGACAAAAGGTGAAAAGCCAGTTTAGGAGGGGAAAACAGAGATTACAGACACGATGAAATAAATGTGTCACTAACAAAAATGTTATTGAGATATTGATCGGTGTTTCATTCCATATATATATATAAAACTTGGAGTTAAAAAAATGTAGTTTTGAGGGAATCTGTATCCATGCTGGGTGTTACAAACCCTTAAAGGGATTTGGTTTAAAATATTCATTTTGAGTGTCTAGTTAGTTGCTGCAGATTACCCCTTTCTGACCTCTTATTTCAATTATACAATAGAGTATGCTTCTATGATATACCAGCCACACATGGTTAATTTGAGTAGTTTTTTTGTTTGTTCAAATCATTGTGGACATTAAGAAAGAAACAAATATACAAACTTTTAAGTTTTTGAAACACAACTTTTCAGAATACTGTAAATTAACATTGTGTTTATCCTTGAAATAGCAGTAGTTAGTTCAGCTTAGCTACCTATGGATGCTTACTAAGAAATTTGTCAGCAATGTGAGTTAGCAGTTCAAAATCATTACATGCATAAATAATTTAAAGACTGAGGAGAAATTAATCACAAATGCCAAGCCTCTGGGAAGCTCGTAAAGCATTGTCCTAGTCACAATGTAAGTATGTGTTCTTATTTATACTGCACAAATGGTACTTGAAAACAGCTACAGTGGTAACAAAACAATTGTCAATGTTTATGCTTTTGAATTATGTCTGTCAGAACAATTTGCATGTAAGGATGCTAAATGATTCAGTAATAAATGCCAAACAACACTCTAGCAGATGACAACTGATAACACATTGACATTATTAAGACTTATTACATTGTTATTATTAGGATGTAGATACCATTTTTGTTCGATATTTTTATGAAATAACAGTATTTTCAAATCCGATCTTTGATTTGCAGTTTCTGACAAGGGATTCTTAAAGCATTTTACAAACTGTGTAGCGCACAGAAATTATTTTGAAAAGAGAAAAAGTCAGGGAAAAAATGCCTGGAGGCAGTTGGTGGGAGTTGAGGGTATGTCAATGGCAAAGTGGCAACACAACTGTACAAGGACTGAGACTGCAAGGATAATGGTGTATTTCTGAAGGCAACACACATTCTTTTCCTTTCAGTCCTGGTACCTGTTGCTCTTGTCTGTACTCCTTAATTTCTGTAGAAGACCTGTTTCTCTTTTTGAGGATTTATTGGCACTGTTGGGGAGATATCAACCAGGAGTGGCAGCTTCTCCTTGGATGTTGTTCTAAATGTTAAGCTTTGCACGCCTACAGGGGACAACAGAACAAGTTTAAGGAACAGATATCCATGGAGGCTTACTAAATACTTAGAAACTCCTTGTGGCTCAGAAGTGCCCTGAGCTGAAAATAGGTAGAGGGTGAGAGAATATTAGGAGGATGTGTTATATAGTCTTTCCCTGTTGTTATTATTTAGGTACTTTTAGGTATTGCAGCAATCAGGATAATCAGCTAGATGGACTTTGATCTGACTCCACAATATATATTTTAAGTAAGTCATTTATATTGGAACATGAAATTAAGCCTTGTATGTTAGCCTCTTGGTTGTTAGACTTCCTACTTTGTTGCTCAAAAGAGCTCTTCAACAGTATACTGCATTCAGCATAGTCCTGCTTGCGACAACAGTATAGCAGATGCTTTTAAACTGGAAGAAGAACAAAGAGCAATCGGGAACTGACATTATGAAAGCTGAAGCGCAATACAGGTCATGTATTCTAATTGCTCAGGTTCTTTTTTCTTGAATTCCTTGCATGCCAGAGGTCGTGAACAGTACACAGTTTCAAGTTTGGGGTCACAGTGGAACTTAACTATTCTGTAACCCAGTAATTAAATTATCACTCTGTGGTTTGCTGACTTGCCATTATCTGTGTTCTTCCAGCCACTATTATCATTTCAAGAATTTAGGGTTTAGTACATATGCTTTGAAGTCATTAGTATATGTGAAAATACATACTTGAACAAGCAACCACTGTGTTGCACAAGTTTGAACTTCCTCCCATCTGAACTGTGATGTGGTCCCAAAATGTTCAGTTTAACAAGGTTTCACTGTAACTCAAACATACACTGTAAATTTATCTGCATTAAATTAAAAACAAAAAGAACAACATAACAATCATATTTGTAAGCATTCACAAATAGGGTCAGACCAAGTAACAGATCTGATTTAGTATTTCTGAAAGGCTGTAGAATGATCAACCCAAAAAGCAGGCATCTGGCAATATCACAGATGTCTTTCTCAGAAAGAAAAAAAAAACCAAAGTAAAGTATTTTAATCCTAGAAACTTAAAGAAAGGTTGGTCAACCTTGAAGAGGACATTTTCCCAAAGTTCCAGGGTTTCAGGTTTTGACATTTACTATTGTAGTTCAGATTTTATCATATGTATGAATGTTGAGTCACTCCTTAATTTCGCTTTTATATTGTCACCTTTACATCAAATGTTATTGAGTTCATTGCTCTTCTTGTGGCACAGGCATCATTACCAGCATGTTTTATCTTATCTATATCTACCGTGTTCCTGCTGATCAAAGTGACCAGAAGTGAAACCCTACCACTAGTTGTGTACATAGCTGTGTATATTTGAGACGATACGTTGTATAAATTTAAATGCATGTACTAATATGCAGTATAAATGCAAATGTGATCTAGAATATTGACTTTTTGTATTTTCCTCTATATTTTCACCCTATAGCTTATCAATCTTAACATATTCCTTAGCTGGTATAGCACAGAAGCTGACTAAATTCTTGTATTGATTGTGCCTTGGATCAGCATAAAAGCAGCAACAAAGAGAGTTATTGCACTGAGCAATCTGAAGTATCCCAGGGCAAAGGCTGGTTTTTGTTTTGTTTTCAAATGTATAGCAAGGCAAAAATCCATTTGTCAAATTAATAGCAAGGTCCTGTTTAAAGAAGCAAATTCCTACTTGTGTCAATACATTTACTGTAGTTTCCCATTAAACCATGTTGCAATTTATTTCCTTCTTCACTAGATGCAACATATTTGACTGAAAAGTAGTTGCTGTAATGTGAAGTTTTCTGGAAAGTCATGAATACCTTATGTGAGTGAAAATGTGTTCAGTTGCCTGTTGCTCCACAGCCATTAATCTGATGATAAAGAGTTTGCACATGGGTTCACTCAGAGAGTTAACATCTGATTTTACACGGAAATATTTGAAAGAAAAAGTACAGCATAGCCTGAAGCCTGTTAGAAAGATTTTTAGAGATTTATTTAATGCAGTTTCTTGCCTTGGTTCCTGTTGCCTACTTAGAAAAGAATGTTGTTTTGAAATGTAAAATAAAATAAGGGGAAACAATTCAAACAATGTTTCTACTGGACAAAAAAAAAAATCCCTTACCTCAAACATACAAAACTTGTCGGTTTTCTTTACTCATCTGTTGTTCTACTGTTTCATTATCATCTACATTAAATCATATGATTCCCCACTTCTACACTGGTGCTTTGGAGATAAAATAAAGGGGCAGGAACTACCTTCATTTATCAACATGAAATAACATCAGCATTTGTACTGGGATAGTATTTATGTCAATAATTCATTTTTAGAACAAAGAATGAAAAGAATTAGTAGTTATTGTTTCTCTCTGTGGAGATAAATGTTTGATGCAGGAGCTACTAGTCAGTTGAATGTCTTAAGTTACAGGGCAATACTGAATCTCAGCTTGATCTCAACATGGATTTTAGTTTCCTGGTGAATTCAGGAAATCTTCAAACATAAGTTGTGTCCCTGTTTGCTGCTTCTGTTATTACTTTTTAATTTATTGACTCTGGGATGTTGTTACTTAGAGTTGGAGAGAATGTGAAATAGGTGGGACATCTGTATTAATTAGCTGAATATGTTGAATGACCCATTGTTAGTAAGATTGTAAGTACTCAGCCTCTGACAGTTACCTCACTGTTTCCTTATTACAGTGCACTGGATGTGGATGATTGGAATAATACTTGATTGGAATTTCCCTTGCTTCTTCCTATAATGGTTTTTAATGACATTGAAGAGACTTAAGACTTGAAGCTAACTCTCATGCAATCAGAAATTGCATTGCTTTGACAAAGAATACTTCATGTTGCATTCATACTGTGTACTTGGCTTTAAAAGCAAGACTAGAAGTGCCACTTGAAAATACTTTTGCCTTCTCCAAATTGCTATTCAAGATGCTCCTTGCCTCAAATTTTTT